>JAABKJ010007435.1:0-20973 GCA_011634705.1 Andricus grossulariae | reverse complement strand
TAACCCTGAATTTTACTCGATTTTTTGAAAACCAGAAACAGTTCAAAAACTGAATAGGACTTAAAAGACCCTGTGTGCAAACGGAAGGTGCGAAAAATAATTGTGTAAACGGAGGATTAAGCGTTTTGTAGGAACGGGTTTTTAATGCTTACCGTATGAGTTTGCAAACCAATTTTCTTTAGTTCTTTCGGGAAATTTCCGTTCACGTATGCTGGTTTTAAGTTAAATTTGACTAAATTTTAGACATTTTTAGGTAAAAAGGCATACATTTTCATGTTTTAGCATTGCGTCATCTTCATGAGATTTTCCTCAAGGTTTTAGTATTTTACCTCTGGTTTTTTAGTAATTCTTCTTCCACTAGACACGTGAAACATATCTTTATGCAGAAAACGAAGACGTTAAAACTGATAGTTTGCGCGTTAAGCGTATTCACACAGTCATTTTGAGTAAAAAAGACCAAATTTTCATATTTTGCATAGCAACCTCGCGATGAGAGTTTTCCTGCGAGTTGTCAGTATTTTCCCCTACATTACATTCGTGAAACAAATCTCCATGCAAACAAGACCATTTCGAGTCAAAAGGAATAAATTTTTATTTTTTTGCGTAGCAACGTTTCGATGAACACTTTTCTCAGGGTTCTTACTATTTTTCCTCAGATTAGATACATAAGGTACATCTACCTGCAAAATATGAGGTCAGTAGACCTAATAGTTTTTGCGTCGGACGTGATAATAGAATTATTTTGAGTCAATAGGCCAAAGTTTGTATGTATTTACATAGCAGCGCTATGATGAGCATTTCCATCAGGATTCCCAATATTGTTCCAAGCATTAGACACGTGAAACACATTCTCATGCAAAAATGAAGTCAACAGACCTAAAAGTTTTTGCGCTAGGTCTGCTAACGGAAACCAGGAGTGGAGGAGAAAAGAAAAAAAGGAACGCATGAGTGCAGGGGAAATGTAGGAAAAGGAAAGCAGGAGTGCAGGAGAAAAGTGAGAAAGGAATGAAGACGTGTAGGAGTAAAGTAAAAAAGTAACACAGGAGTGCAGGAGAAAATTAAAAAAGGAACGCATAAGTGCAGGAAAAAAGTAAAAAAGAAACGCATAAGTGCAGGAGAAAAGTAAAAAAAAAACGCAG
Source organism: Andricus grossulariae (assembly GCA_011634705.1). Lineage (NCBI taxonomy): Eukaryota > Metazoa > Arthropoda > Insecta > Hymenoptera > Cynipidae > Andricus > Andricus grossulariae. The sequence continues at coordinate 19,834 of JAABKJ010007435.1, read as the reverse complement.
AAATGGAGAAGTGGAGGAAAATAGTAGAAAAAGGAACGCAGGACCACAAGTGAAGTGTAAGAAAAAGAATGCAGGAGTGTAGGAAAAGTGTAGGAAAAGGAACGCAGGAGTGCAAGAAAAATGTGGACAAAGAAACGCAGCAGGGCAGAAGTGCAGAAAAAATGTAGGAAAAGCAACGATGAAGTGCAGGAAAAAGGTATGATAAGGAATGCAGGATTGCAGGAGATATGTAGAAAAAGCAGCGCAGAAGTGCAGGAGAAACATAGAAGAAAGAACAAAGAAGTGCAATAGAAATATAGGAAAAGAAACACAGGAGTGCAGGGGAAGTGTAACAAAAAGAACACAGGAGTGTGGGAGAAATGTGGGAAAAAGAAGGCAAGAGTGCAGGCGAAAATTAAGAAAGGAACGCAGAAGTGTAAGACAAAGGAAAAAGGGAGAGTTAGATTGCAGAATAAAAGTAGGAAAAGGAACTCAGAAGTGTAGAAGGAAAGTAGAAAAAGGGCCGCAGGAGTGCATGAGAAAAGTAGGAAAAGAAACGCGGGAGTGCAGGGCAAAATTATAGACGGGTGCTTTCCCATTAAGCTACCAGAGAGATCGAGAGAAGAAACTTTTTTCAAAAAATACACGCATTATTTTGCCAGGTCGTACAAGTCAAATTTGTCAAGGAATCTGTATTATCATCAGAGAATAATATAATAATAATGCGTATATTTTCTGAAAATAGTTTCTTCTCTCAATCTCTCCAATAGCTTAATGGGAAAGAACCCGACCGGCAATCGGAAGTTCTGAGGTTCGATTCCCAGCGGAGCGAAAGGAGAAGACCTTTTTTCAGAAAAAAATTAATTAAAACCATCTATTATTTCATACAATGTTCATTAAAGGTTTAATAACCATTGTATGAAAAAAATAGATGATTCATCCACCTACAGAAAACAAATAATTTTGTAACTCCGTTTATCTTTCCCTGCTTGAATTATTTCTTGCGACAGAAAAAACAATTTCTAAATATCAATAAATTCGTCTTGGAAGTTCCTGGAACTTTATAACACTACTTTTTCATATGAAATATGGAAAATTTCATTTTCTCATACCTTATAGGCGTTAGATTCCAACTAAATACATTATAGTTTCGTCTGTTTCGATTTCCAATTACCTCTTTGGTATTAAATCGTTTTATTTTTTGTACAATTTTTTTCCGTAAAGAATTTTTGAGTCACAATCGTTACAATTATTTAAGAAACTAGTCATTCACATAATTATTATCCGGAACGCTTCATATCAAACGGGATATTGCAAAATCATAAAGCCGCATTAAGCCATAAAATTGAGCACCTTACAGAGATCAAATCCGGCTTTCAGGAATAGATCAAGACCCCATTCCTAATTGAAACCAACAGATTCCGTTTACAAATTAACAAGAGTATTAAGAATGCAATAAAATACAAATGAAGGTTCAAATCAGTGTAAACGTAATAGGGACAAAACACCGAAACCGCTACTCAGTTTGTCCAACCCAATCATTACGTTATCCGTTTTGTTTAGGATCCAGTAATGACAGTCGTGACCAAGATGCCACAAAAATAATCAAACGGCATAAATCTGCTATATAAAATGATTCGCGGCAAGCTCTCATCCAAGAGTCACCTGCCACCCGGTCGATAAGTCGTGAGGGTTCCTGTTCACCTCGTAATCGATGGTGACTCTAAATTCGGTAGTACACATGTCAATCCTAACATCAATTTTTTATTTATCGCTCGCGAACGCGGCGTTTACCAACGCTTACGAAAATGCGCTTCAACCCTTAAAAGATTACGAACCGGATATAGAGCCTTATGATGATTCCGGGCAAACCGAAAAACCGATTTTCGATTATCGCAGAAATGGCTTCAGAGTGGATGTCAGAATCGTTCCAGCAGTGAATAATACTTTTGTCGAAGAAAATGTGAAAGATCGCTTTCCCGAATTTCCTCTAAGAGAAATTGGTCGTTGTATTTTTGACCTGTCCCTCACGTGTGTTCAAAAAAGAGTCGCTAGATTTCTCGAGGTCGTTACAGATTTGAAGGAAATTACACTTTTGGGACATGCTATCAAGTTAGTGAAGACAAAAGTGGCCAGTCCAGTGGCGAGTGATCGGAATTTAATTGTTGATGGATTAAAGGAGAAAATTGATCGGAGTATTGACGAATTTTTTGATACTTTTGTGCTTAGGATCACATTGCCTAAATGGAACGGAAAGAATAATCAGATTAATCTCATGTTCGATGACGCGCCTGTGGCTGAAGGTTTGAAAAATAATTTTCTCTTAAATTTCAATTAAAGAATCTATGAAAATCAAATGACAGTTTGAATCCTTTAAAGACTTTTTGAATTAATTTTGAAACTAAAAATAATCAATTTGAGGGCAAGCAGTAGTTCTTGATGTCATATAATCCAAATTGCGTACCTTTTTTAAAAAGTAAAACTGATCAAATTAGTTTTATTTTTTAAAATAACCAATTATTCTTGCAGACTGACGTGCCCCTTCATGCCTTTATTAATTTAATAATAAGTTAAGGGAATTAAAAATTTGTATTATCAACCATGATAAAAATGTAGCTTGTCTCTAAAATAATAAGCGTATCAGTCTGTAATTTTGGGAAATGATAAAAGACATAAAGGAGCATACCTCTCGGATGAGGGAAATTTTTCATTTTCAAAAGTTATACCAATTGGATTGATTTTAGTTTTTTTGAAGGTCTCTAGATCCCCCATTTCCAAACATGATGTCAGAGACTACTATATGTCCTCAATCGAAGTGCTAGTCAAACTTGTTTGAATTGCATTTCTTCAGATTCATATAAACATATTTTAATGCAATGGTCATTCACTCGATTTTAAAGGAATGCAAATTTTGGAAAAAAACTGCTGAAATAATTCTGCAGAATATTACATACGACATTTCCATGAATAACTTGAAGGAACTTAGAAATAGTCCTACCTGCTTCATTTAATTCCAAATTTGTATGTTTTAGGACGTGGTAAAAAAGGTGGTGGAGGTGGGAAAGGTGGAGGAAAGTGCAAAAAAATGATGATGATGATGATGATGATGTTCAAGATGAAAATGATGGGTAATCTATATTTTAATATGCTATAGTTCTCGTAAATATTTTTTCGTTTTCAGAATGTGTTGTATATAATTGATTTCACTATATTCTAATAAATAAATGTTTTTTATTATTTAAAAAATACATTACACCTTAAGAAATGTTTCTCATAAAAAACATTTGTTGCTAACAGGAATGATAGGAATGATGGCAATGAAGGGAATGCTGATGTCTGGCGCATCGCTTATGATGTCTAAGGCTATGCTGATACAGAAATTAATGAGTTTGAAGGGCGGTGGTGGTGGCGGTGGGCATGGTGGCGGAGGCGGAGGTGGATATGGTGGCGGTGGTGGAGGTGGCGGTAAGTACCACTAAGTAAGTGTTAACCTACTTAACTGGAAAATTTCTGACTATTATTTCTTGTTTTTCGTGTTTCCAAAAAACTTGTTGAAATTACCAAAATTGTATTGTCCTTCCAAACCAATTTCTCACTAGTGCTTAGATATAACATAAATAATTTTACTTTTCATTGAATCAAGTAATGAAAATGTATTTTTTGTATTTTTCGCAGGTCAATTGAAGGAAATAGTTCTGCTCACGAAATCTGGCGGCGGAGGAGGTGGAGGAGGTGGTGGTGGATGTGGTGGAGGTGGGGGCGGGGGCGGATGCTCACCAGCCCCAATAGACACTTATGGAGCACCACCGCCAAGCAGCTACGGTGCGCCTGCTAGTGGTGGAGGATATGATTCTGGCGGTGGTGGTGGCGGCGGCGGAGGATGGGGTCGAAGTTTCAATAACCATCCCATAACCACGAACCACTATAATTCGAACAATCTTCAAGAATCAAATCCCGTACCTTTAATTGGAGAAACAGTTTCCATTCAGGATTATAATTTAAATGCAAATGTCACCCGAAACGAACGGTATCTCAACTTGAATTCTAGCACACCTATGATTAAAAATGTAACGTCAGAAAACAACTATCTACAGACAAATAGCACCAATCCAAACTCAACTCTATCAAATCATCGTGAAACTCATAACGATAATACTCAAAATAGCACTTTGAATTTTAAAAACTTGCAACCGGTTTATGTGAGAGACTGGAAGAATTATGATTCGTCAAAAATTCACAGTATTTTGTATCCGAATTTTCTGACTACTCGTGAAGTACAAGTAAAGACTTAAATATTTATTTATTTGTATAATTTTAGGAGTAATTTATTTATTTGTAGTTGTCTGAAGTAGATCTTCTAAGATCTGATTTTTGAGATCTACGTTTATAGTAACTTTATTTATGTAATTTCTGCTACCAATAAATCAACAACGCTTATTTTTGAACTACTTGTATCTTTTTATTCCCCTGAGCTCCCAATTTTCTCTTTTTGAAATTCTAAAGAATTTTATTATAAATGTCACTCTGGACTTTAATTAGATAATAAATTAACGAATGATAAAAGTGCGATTTAGAGTTTGCAAACAAAATATCAATAGAAGAATTTTTAAATAAATTAGGAGGGTCTCTTAACTCTGCCATCTGCAGGAATAAACCTCAACTTTCAGAGCAGCCTTGTTTTCACCTCTTATCCACAGGTAAGCTTTATATCGACAGAGGGAAAGTCTCAACAGATAAACCTCGATTTTATATACGGAGGATAAGACACCATCAAATGCAGATCATACAAAATTAATGTTCACCAAGTTCAGATAATGAACACAAATTTTAATCATTTTATCTGAGTATCAATGGACTTCTTTGAACACAAATGATTTCAGAAACAAATTTGTAGCAGATGACGGTTTTGGAATACAACTCGATTGACTTTTACATAATAATAATTATTATTTTATTACTGCCCTTACTGACTTAACCTACGAATATCGTGTATACTGCTTGACGACCTACATACACACGCACAATGCACGCATTTAACACGCATTTTATACGCGACTTGACTCCTTTAATGTGCGAACTAATTCGATTGAATGAAGTAACGGCAGTTGGATTCTTAATGCATTTATGGACATGTAGAATACTTGATATGTTTCTGCACCTCTTTGAAAAATAGTAGAAAATTTAAAAAATGAATAAAACAGCTTTGATGTAAGTTTTCTTAAGAAAATAGGAATAAGCAAGACAAATTTGATGAATCCCTTCATGTAGAAAAATAGTACATGAATTCAAAGTCGTGAAGTAGTAAGCGAACAACATGTGATGAATCCATTTAGTGAAAAAATTGAGATAATGTTTGTTTCTGTATGTTTTTATAATATCATGAATTCCATTATCAAAGTGTTGGTGAAAAAAATTTTGTTCTACTCAGTTTTAACACCTGTCTATAAAATAAAATGAATTTTTCAAAAAATATTAATTCAAGATTACAGATTTTATTTGAGCTCACTGAGTGATCACCAGCCTAGTCTTTGACGATTAATGAATATTGAGATTAAAAGTTATAACTCCTGATTTTATTTGTTGATTAAACCTATAAAGAAGTAGTAGATTTTTAATTAAAAATCCAGTTTTCGAACGTACTTAAATTTTTTTTACATATTTGCTTATCTAACGTATGGTGTGAGAGTGGGAAAATTCGTTGTCAAATTCTAACCATAATAAATCCAAGTTCCTGATTATTTACTCTTGTTTTGATCAGTGTGGATCCATGCAGAAGCTAACTATATCTAGTAATCATCATGCCAATTAAATCTAAAAACAAATGGTCAAATTCCATTCTATTATTTTTGTTATTGAGATTAATTTTGAGTACGGAACAACATCCTTGTAAATAATCAAAGTTTCTTACAGTATTTACGAAAAGTTGAGTCGTACTTTCTTTTTGTAAGATATTTTGTAAGATATTATATTATATATTGTATATTATCATATATATATTGTAAGATATTTCTGGTTTAGTCATGAGTTTCTTGGAATAATTATTTTCTTCTATACTAAACGTGAAGCTAAAAGTCTAAAATAAATATTACTAAGTTGATGAATGTTATAAGTTAATTCTACATTAAAATTTGTAGATATATTTGAAGTTTCATTCCTTATTTTTACCGTAAAAATTTGACAGTTGGAGATTATTGGGGACTTGTCGATAACTGGGCGATTTACACTAAACTCTTTTTAAACTTCATGAACACTTTTCAGTATTTCTCTTATAATATATATTTTACAAAACTTCAAAATTATTATTTTTTTAATTAAAAATGTAGTAATACAGTTATATAATTAGAACATATTTACTGAATCAAAAGAGAATAAATCCATTTTCATTTTGATAATAACATGGCCCCCACAAAGGGGTCACTGGCCTGGCTGCAGCCCGGGTGCCCTAGACCACGGGGGGGGGGGGGCACGGCTCACTAGCCATATTTTTATTATATGAATCTTTAACCTAATAAGCACTTTTAAGTGACTTTAGCTTATTTGCACTGAGAAAGTTCAGAAATCAATCCCGCCTTTCCCTATCTTGTGGTAATTTTAAGGTGGGTTTACATGCCATACCAGGCAACAGTGCAGCTCGCAGCTGAGAACGCACCTTCACGTAGGCAAGCCTATGATCACATAAGATCACATTTCACAAATTATGCACAATTTGTAAACTGATAGATGTGATCCTACTCGTACAAATGAGTAAATGACAAGTGCAATGCAACTAATAATATCTCATATTCACCCTTCATAACCTATAAATTACTATCTTGTTTTCAGTACCTTATGTTGTCCATTGTAAGTATTTTTCTTTCGTTGATTTATTTTTAAGGTGAAGCTGATTATATCCATGCAAAATATTCAGTTATTAGTTGCACTTCCATGTATATAGTATTATTAGTGCATCCAGAAAAATGTGCTAATTTTTCCTCAGATTTTGCCGAGGCCTAAACTTTAATAAATAACTTGTAAAAATTGATAGTAAAATAATTTATAAAAGCTGTATGGAAAATAAATAAATGGACGTCCACATGAACCCCCCCCCCCCCCTAAGTGAAAATGTGCGAAAACTAAAAACCGACCATAAGGGCCCTTTTCATATGGATGCCCACATTTATAAAGAATAAATAACTTTATGCAGCACTTGAATCCTCTGTGAATCTATTCGTACTACTGTATTCGAAGCTGAGAAAAGTCCATTATTACTACTGACTGTTATTCATGAAAAAAGTCTTCAGGGTAGGGTAAGAAGGGGCAGCGCCGACCGATAAGGCAAAAGTGACTTTGCTTATAACATCGCTATTATTTAACAATTTTAATCCTACTTTGCATTAAATGAGTTCATTTTATTACAGAGTAGTGCTAATTACTATCATCTTGAAAATTGACGTCGTAAAAGAAAAATTATGCAGAAAACAGTTTTAACCACGAAAGAATGGAACATTATGTGGCAAAAATAAAAAGTTTTCAACATTATGGCCATACTAAAAGAATGAAAATTTGATATTTTCACAGATAAAACAATATCACATCATGTAATTTCAATAATTAAACGTAATTCAAGTCCAAAATATATTAAATGTCGTAAATAATTGAGACCTCACCAGGGGAGTAAGAGCGGTCAAGACAATAGTTTAAAAATGCTTAGGTGGTACACGTATAATAAGTTTTGTAGCTAAATGATTGGTAATGTAATAATAATGTAACCACTTATCTTCTGGACTATATGCAAGAAACTATTAAATATTATTATTCTCAATCTGGTCGATAGAGCAGGTTTGTGATATTTCTACGGTAAAAACATTTGCGTGTAGTCCGTTTTTAGTATAGAATATCAACGAATACGATGTCATATCACAGTATCACTATTTGGATTCCAAATAACGTATCCTTTTTGCTGGGTATATTTAGGGAGCTTCCATAAAGGATGTCACAGTTTTAGGGGGGGGGGGTAGCCGAATTGTGACAGTCTATGACGGAGGAAATTGAGACCCCATTGACAAAATGCAACAATGGGGGGAAGCTCCCTTAAAGGTAATTTTTCCATCACGTAAAATACCACAGAAGCGAACCATCACATTTCCCCATCTTCAGATGTTTTGATTTTCATAAAAATCTGCGGTCGCCTTTCTTTTTTTTCATGTAATTAATACTTATAGAAATATGATACACAATAATTTAGGACTCGAATTGAAAAAAAATCATCAATTCCACATCTTATTAACTTATAAAAAATCATTGACTGTTAACTGGTTGATGCTGCCTATCCTTACCCTATGTTTATTAATATTTGCCTTGCGATAAAACTTTTGTACCGTACCGGTGACAGTTTCTTCAGCTGAGAGTCGTTTAGCAGACTAGCTAATTCGCTAAAAACAGAGCAGAGAAGCACAACAGGCGAAGAAAGGTTGAATTACCCGCTATTTCAGCAATTGAAAACGGCTTAGCTTAGTCATTAATCAATTTTCACAAAAAAACTCGAAGGATGTGCAATGCTTCTTAAGCACGTATTGTGATAACTTTCTTTATACCTATACATTCTCACTCTGCAACAATCTCAATTTTGTTCAATGATAAGTACATTGAACTTCACAATGTATAAATACGAAATGTTATCTTCATTGAATAGAACTCAATCAAAATTACGGAAAATTTCTTAAGGACATTTGAAATTTCCCTTCAATACACATGCAAAATTTACATCTATTATAGTTAAAATAGAAGGATGGGCAGAAGGGCCGCAAAATTTGCGGAGCCTAATGAGCACATTCTGAATTTAAATTTACTCAGTAAAAAAAGTTGAATAAAGATAACGCTATATCGAATTGAGGTAACGTACGAGGTGTATTCGATTCCCTGCCATTCCCGAATTCAGACTTTTAATCCAGTTCTGCAACCCACTAGGCTTTATTTTGAAGAGTTCAAATTTGCGAAGTGAAGGGAAATTATAAATGTTCGAGGGTAGCAATGATCAAAAACTTATAATTTTCCTGCATTTTATCAAATTCACCTCCGCATAATAGAGCCTAATGTTTTATAAAACTGGAGACATTGAAGTACAAAAGTCCCAATTCGGGGACGGCACCTCCAGACTGTGACTCGAGTATCTGAGAATTCCAGTCGTATGCATTTTTTTATGTTCATTGCCCCATTTTCATTTGAAGAGTTCGAAGGACCACTTCGTCGTCCATTCACCGTTAGGCTATCTCGGTCCGGCCTTCCTGTTCAGTGTTCACGTTACACGATACTGGCGTGAACTTGACCTAATCAGGAAAATCAGGTGAAAGTTTTCGGATTCACGGTAGAAAGGCATTCTACTCCAGAAATAGGTACCTGTCTGCCAATACAGAATCAGTTCACTTTCCTGTAAACCAGGAAGAATAATCGATAAGAAACAGGTAATGCTAAAAATGGTTAGGTGATTAATCATATTCAATTACCTTTATAATCTATTAAAAGTCAAGGTAATTCTTTAATTGTTGACTACACTTTTTTTATGTGATATAAAAGTTATATGTCAGTATCAGATCGATTAAACGCATGTATGAAGTGTCTTGCCGTCAGTGATGCATGCCGATCATTTCTAGTAAAAGGCGAGATTTTCTCCAAACATAATCAGGTGGGATTAAAATTTGATGGAAATGAAGAATCTGTAGTCTCGATAAACGCTCGAGACGAGACGATTATCTGGTTCAAGCAATGTCTCCTCACGTTGTGATTAATATTGTGTGGAACGTTTTAATTTTATCTGAATGTCCCATGCTAAACCAGATGATGAGTCTAACACTAATTTGGACAGTTTCCAGAGTTTAACTTGCATAAAAACAACAGTATCGAGTTCCGTTATGACTGAAACCTTACTAGTCCTCTCTTTTTTTCTCGCTTTTTCGAACCCAAATTCATAATTAGTTCCAAATATCGAAACTGTACGCATCACTTCAAAGTTAAGTTTCAGAAATGTATTACGATTTTTTTCAATCGATATTTCGTAGTTTGATAATAACACTTTGCAGAAAAAAGTTCGGTATTTAGATATTACATATTTTTGGACTTTAGATAGAAAATTTATAATTCTAAAGAACAAATGAGAGAAAGAGTTTTAAAAATTGCAAAATTTTGAAAACCTTGTGAGCCTGAGGAGGACCCGAAAACACAAATGATTAGCCCGACGCTACCCAATGTCACTTTACTCACTCTTGATAACACTGTTCTGCAAAAGTTACTTCTTTGTTCGGCACCTAAATTATCCAGGTCGTTTCTTACAGATTTTTGGACGCAGATCATGAATCTTTCCCGCAAACAATGTCTAATCCAAAAGTCAATCTAAAACTACCACAGTCACTCTCTTGCAAACATCACTGTTACACAGTCTTATTAGAGACAAAAGTTGTATAACCTTTGGCCTACTAGCACTCTTTTCAAAGAATTACATTGAGAAGAAAACAAAACACCCTGCTCGTGCCATTTCAAGGCAAAGAATGTGACAAGCATGGATAAAAATTGCAAAGCTTTTTCTAATTTCAGTAACGCTAATTCAAGTGAAATAATAAGGGGAAAAAATGGAGTTGAAATTGGAAACCTATATCCATCTTTACCCTGCTGGTGCTATTCCAGGGAAAAAAATGGGATAACCCTGGATCAACATTGCAAAGGTTTTCCTAGCTTCGGTAACGTTAATTCAAGTTAAATAATACGAAGGGAAAAAGCTTAAGTTAAAATTGAAAACCTATATCTATCTTACCCTGCTGGTGCCATTCTACGTAAAAGAATTGGGCAAGCCTGGATTAAAATTGCAAATGTAGAAAAACCTTTACAATCTTGATCCAGGCTTGTCCCATTCTTGGCCTTAGAATGGCAGCAGCAGGGTGTTTCCAGTGTTTCTCACACCTATACAATTGTAATCTATAACCTCATAAAATAACCTCAAAATACACCCAACTCTTGGATTCAGTCCCCCTTCTCGGCCTTTCTAGAACTGCTGGCCTACACAGTTTCTCAGCGCGCAGGGCGAGAGACGGTTGCGAATCTTGCTTTAAAAACACCAGGAGCGTAGCAGAAAGGCACGAAGCGAGGGTACTCACATGCGGAGATTGCATAATATTATGTATTCCTGTTGGAAATGGTTTAGACGGCCCTGACTGCTTACGTTTAGATCCCCCCGATTTGTAGCCAAGGCTATTTTCAGGCAAGCCCCGAAACTGGACTGAAACCAAGAGTTCGGTTACGAAGTTACACTTTCCAACGCTCACTAATACAATTTCCTTTTCTTCTCAATGTTAGTTCTTTGCAGAAGAGTGCTAGTAAGGCCAAAGAAAATAAAACTTTTGTCTCTGATCAGACTGTGTAACAGTGATTTTGGCAAGATAATGATTGAGGTCGTTTTTTATTGTCTTTTGGGTAAGACATTTTTCGCAGACAAAAATAGTAATCCACGTCGAAAAATCTGTAAGAAGCGACCTGAATAATTTAGGTGCCAAATAAGAAATTAATTTTTGCAGAACTGTATTATCAAGAGTGTGTTAAATGACATTGGGTAGTGTCGGAGTAGTTTTTCGCATTTCCGGGTCGGTCTTGAGCTCAGGGGATTTTCAAAGTTTTGCACATGTCAAAACTCTTTCTTCCATTTGTTCTTCAAAATTAGAAATTTTCTAGCTAAAGTCCAAAAAATTTGTATTATCTAAATATGGAACTTTGGACTGCAAAATATTATTATGCAGCTAGGAAATATCGATTTAAAAAAATGTTAATACATTTCTGAAACTCAATTGTAGAGTGATGCGTATAGTTTTGACCTTCGGAACCAATTATTATGAATTTTGGTTCGAAAAAGCGCTTAAAAATAGGCCAATGTATGTGAAATGATAAAAAGAGAGAATTAGTAAGGTGTTAGGCATAGCAGAACTCGATATTGTTGTTTTTATGCAAGTTAAACTCTGCACTCGTACACTGCCTAATTTAGTGTCAGACTAATCATTTAGGTTTAGCATGGGAGGTGACCACAAACATTGTCTGAGCCACGCCAAAGATCCATACATGCATTATCCTTGAATAATCTTTAAACATTTTTGACCTATTTTTGACCCATGCTTGAGCAAGGCAATTTTTCCACGCGGGGTACTTGTAGAAAATTCGTATATTATACTTGTAATATACCAACATCTTAAAAAGTAATGTGAAAAATTAGGTAAAAAATGATTATTACTCTTCTCGATAATTTCTACCAGAAAATACTTTTGAAAAATGCTTGAAGTCCACAAATTGAAAATATGCACGATTGCGCGTCCTATAAATACAGTAAAGTCTCACATATTTCTGTATCTCTTATTTCCTGTCACCTTTATTTCCCGTCGGCTGTAGACGGTTATTTCCATCTGTGCAGTTCCGTCAACTCTCGCCACGGTCGCGGTATATTCTCCACCGCGTCAGTGGGTGACCAATTAAAAAAAAGAGGCCCAAAGAGCGGGAAGCCTTGAATTGAGTACTTTGACATGCCGCCATAGGAATACGTCTCATGACGTTTTCTAGAAAATATTATAAACGTGAAAGTCATGAATATACAAATAGTAATATTTCTCAAGTGTAGAATCTATTTTCTCAGTCATGTTCAATTTTTTTGTCGATTCACGACCTTTCAATTTCACGAAATAAAATAAAATATCCTAGATGTCAGGTGAGTGGTACTCTGACCTCCAATTTCGGATGGTTGCTTGTATGCAATTGCAGTACCATGTACTAACCTTCCTGACGGATGGCATTTCCACCTATCGACGTCATGCATCAAAACTCACTATTCCGCGAAATATTTGCGTCGTTTTTTGTTTGTATAATATTGATTTTTAGTTGGCCAATTGTCATACGCCAACAAAAACACTTGAAAGACACTTGAAAAACACTCATGCTTGCATGCAGACTAACGGACCGCAACTTTTTCAATTGCGCAATAAGCTGAGACCGCCTGAAAAGTTTTCACTTGGAATGCATCATATTGTGTAATATACGCGACTGACTACTCGCGCACTCGGCCCTTCCGAGGCGAGAGTCGCAACCGTCTCTCGCCCTACGCGCTGAGAAAATGCGTAGACCAGCAGTTCTAGGAATGTTGAGTGTACTTATTTGTATTATTATTGATTTCAAATCTCCCGCGCTTTTCGGCTGAAAAAGTAGCGACAGGTGGCGCGCATCGATACAAGAACGGGACAGCCAATGAACGTCGTTGGTAAAAATAAACTGCCCACTAGCGGTAAGGGTGGGTCCCCCTCCAGCTAGGGAATAAAAGAATAGTTTCCAATCGTTTCGTTTCAAGGTCAGGGGAATGGGCGAGTTTTTACTGTAGTTGTAACAGATCATTGCGTTTACTTAATAGACTTACAAAAAGCTGACTTGTTCCCATGTTAAATCAATGAGAAACTTCATGGTCTTGGCGCCACCCCTAAATATTAACCGATTTCGCTCAAGTTTGGAGATCATGATTTTGGGCATTCGAAGAAAGTATAAATAAGAACCACCCTAGTAATCAGCCCTTTGGAAAGTCGTAAATTTGACAAATAAATATATCATACAATTGTAAAAGAACTTACTGCTAAGTTCCTCAGGAACTGGAGGTGACTCAGTAGAATCGTACAACTGAGTAATATTCTCATCTAAGATCCTAAGCGACGGATATGTTGGATGTGTGGGAAGATGAATAAAAAAACGATTTGGTTTGACTATGTAGCACACCAAGACATCGTTGTTTACACCTTCGACTAGCGACAGATGCATCAACTCTGAAATCCAGGGAGTTTCCTGGGGACTTTTTGGGAGTGACGTCTCCTCCAGAGTGAAATGAGGATGTCTCTTCTCTGGGAATTTCTGTCTTATGAGGTTTAATGCTACGTTAATTCCCTCTTGGGATCCTTCTATGGCACACAGTTTATGATCTTTCATACTTGGAAAACGCTTGACGGTGATCTTAACGTCAGCTTTGACTCGTATACTTTGCAGGAAGCTTCCTTTCTGGCCAATCAGCTTTCCGACCAAACTTAGAGGAACAGCGAACTCGTAAGAAGTGCGGGCGTTGCTGCTTATATGACCTTTTATACTTCCACCTGAAACAAACATTGTAAAATTTAATACACCCAACAACAATTAGCGTCTTGGGCCTTGATTTTTTTTTTACAAGGATAAATAAATAAATATGTATATATAAATGTCCATACCTAAATTTCAGAATTTAATCATACGTTCTCTTAAATTCAGATAAACTTTACTTGAATTCAGAGAAACGTTTGTTTCACTTAAGTTCATCTCTGAATTTAAGTACATTTCTGAATTTAAGATATACCATTTTCAAGACTACTCATTAGTACAACGATTTTATTAAACGTAATTTTATACATCCCTATGTTAATAGCACGATTAAAAAAAAATTAATCTTCAGATTCGTTCATTATTCAGGGAATTATTTATTTTTTTAACATGGAATGTTAAACATTACAATTTTATTTCATTGTGTACAATATTGTTATAAAATATCAGAAAAATATTGATTCAATAAAACCATACCAAATTAACCACTTATATTTTTAGAATTGAAAAAAAATATTTGGAAATATATTTAAAAAAAAACATAAGCTTGAAAAAGTCAAATTGTTTAACAAAATTGCACAAGAAGGAGGTTGCTTGGTCGTCTCCTTTCCTTTTTCTCCCTCCTCTTTTTTCAATTATCATATAACTGTCTCTAATGAGCCGATTACAATGTTGTTTAGAAACGTATCTCTCTCATTTTAGCTCCTTTTGTGCAATTTTGTTACACAATTTGACTTTCTTGGTCAACTTTAAAAAATAAAAAATACTTATTTGTGCCAGTTACACTTTTTTTAATGTGCGAAAAAAGTGATTTTTTAGTTTACTCAATTGTAAATTTGAAAAAATAGTTATAAGCCTGCTGAACATTAAATTTCTTCAATTTCAATCGAAAAACCACATTATTTTGTTTTTATGAAACAAAAATTTACTACGAAAAACTGCGCTCACAAAAAATTCATTATAATTTTGTAGCCTATAGGTAAAATGTTATGAATTAAAATTTTTTTAATATTATGAAAATTTAAAAAACGAACAGAAAACATTAACAAGTAACATTTTTTTTTATTTCTTTGGGATGCCAACCAAAACATTTTTTGCTTGGCAAAAATCTGTCCTAAAACACAATGCACAGTGCACAAAATAAATCAAACATCAAAATAATACTTTATATATACATTTTTGAATTACGTGTAAGTAACCTTTTGTCAAATCACACTGACATTTGAAATATTCACAACAGAATGAACGTATATGTTATTACAGCTTCACTTTTTCATCAAAATTCAAAAAAGAATATTCGTATATTGACACGATCTAATCACCAATAATAATAAAGATAAAAAAGGAAACAATCGAGATTTCGTGATGTTTGTTACATGCTTTTTTAAGATTGGATTGGACAGATGTATATTTTTAGGAATCTCGAAAGAGATGTTTAATTGTGTGGACCAACAACAATTAAATTTAGAAATAAAAAACTCATTTATACTAAAGCATTTGAATTTTGATCCCTTATAAAATTTCAAAATTTTATTTTTTTCGTAATCTATATAATACGTCCAAATTTTAGAAATTTCAATGTTTTCTTAGTATGAGTTTGTTTAAGAGAATAACTCATTTCTACGAAACTCATAAATCTGACATTTCAAAAACTCTTGCCAATTATTATAAATACAAATTTTTCTGAACTGTTAAAAAATGCCATACGTTTGAAAAACTTAAAACTACAAAATTGGGAAAACTTTAGCTATTTAAAGATTCAGTATCTTGCTCTATTTTCATTTATGAAAGCTTTTAACTTTTTTTTGCAGATGCATTTAACATTCTCAACATGAAAAAGTTTCCAAATCACCAAAAAACTTTTACGATAATTTATAACTTCTAAAATTTATTTTGAAATTATGATTTTCTCAGATATATCCAGAATAAAAATTCATAGAAATTGATAAATGTAAAGCGATTGGACGAACATTTTTTTTTCTTATAAAATCCTTAAAATTAAATAAGACATCTTTCGACCTTTAAAAGTTATTATTTAAATTAAAAAGCTTAAGACGCTATAAGAATTGAGAAAACTTGATTATGAATCTGATAAAATAATACATTTTTGAAAGTGTGTCTCATATACTGTATTTTTTAGGTCAATTTGAAGACAAATAAATTTCTAATTTTTACGAAAAAAAAAGATTTTGATCGAAATGTACACATAAGAACCTATAAATTATGAATCATGGAAAAATTAAATTTTGCTAAAATCCCAATTAACTTTGATATTTCCCCGGATTTTTTTCAATTCTCGGATTTCCTTAAACTCCGCACAGCAGACACCCTGATTTATTAAATAGAAATTCTAATTGTGTGCAAATATACATATTTGAGGTGCTGAAATGTTCAATTTATTATTCCTTTTCATTGTAAACCATTTTATTGATATTTTATGCATTCGTGAACACGGGTTTCCCGACAGAAATTGTTTAAAGATATTCATACAAAATGGCGCCTGTAGGTTTAATAATTGAATTTACGAATAAACTATTCTCAAAATTGATCAATAGGTTATAATTTCCACATAAATCTATTTGTGAGGCGAATTTTTTGTTCATTTTCGTTCATTTACAAAACATAAGAAAGTGACCATAACAACCTATAAAGAAACCAAGAGCCCTGAAGTTTTCAATCTTTCTTTATAAAAAACGGAAAAAAGGACACCATTCAACCAATCAAACACAGGTTTCTCGACAGCGAAAGTTTCGAGATATGAATCGAAAATGGTGCCATGGGCTTTTCAATAATTGAATAAAAAAGGGTGGTCCACTATTTTAAGGTAGAAAATTATTATTTTTTTAATTTTTAAAATTTTTTTAAATGAGAAAATTTTGGTTTGCATACAAAGATTAAAATTAAAATGTACCTTTTCCACTATCTGTACTTCCTTCGCTTCTTGCCTCATCAGTTAGGCTTCCATCCAAAACACCAGAAACTGGACTGTGATTGGCTGAATCTCTTTCAGAAAGTGCCTGGGTCTTAACTTCATTAGTGGCTAGATCACTGCCAGACTTTTCGCAGGTTTCAATGACGTTACCGTTAGAAACATTAATTTCTTTATCAGGAGTAGCTTCCTTTACTCCAGTGGAGTGTATCTCATGTACTTGATCCTCCACGATAATATTATCACGGATTTTTGGCAATTTTGAGTCACTCTCAAGTTTTGAACTTTCAAAGAAAGGACTAGATTTTTTGTTTGACATTATTTCGAAACAGCTAGATCTGGGATTGCTTCCCAATTTTATTTTAGGCGGTTCAGGAAGCTCTTCTTCGTCCTCGTACCAGGGTATTTTCTCCTCAATGGACTTCACAGATTTCATCGAAATAGACTGAGACGCTGGTGGCTTCCTGCCGGGAATGTCTAAGCTGCTACTGACTCTTCGTGGACTGCAAATTTCATCGACTACAGAGGGACAAGATGTGCTGAGAGTGAATGATTCGTCTATATGAACACCAGAATCGCAGAGACTTGTGCTCCTTTTTGTTGCTTTGATGTTATTTGAGTTTTTGTCGCTTTCTGATTTGAATATCCCACCGGGATCAACTCGGTCCGCGCGTCGACGTTTGTACCAAAAAAGTCCAAGAATTATGGCTAGGGTTGGAAAGGACCACTTTACTATTTGTAAAGGTGTCGACGACATCGTGTAAGTCCACGGTTGCAACCGTTACTAGAATACTCTGCAATCTGAAACATTACAAATTAAACAGGATTATTAAAGCTCATTCAATTATTCACGAGATTGACATTTTTTTACGCTCAATGTTTATAACATTTATTGCTCAGAAAATAAATAAATTGGAACATGAAATCCTATGGAAAATGTACAGGTACCTAAATTCTATTCTTGTCTGCCATTAAAATAACAAACAACAAACATTTTTCGGCAAGCGACACAATTTATAAGGAATATGATATCCAACAAAATATTTAAAAAATAGGAACGTACCAAAAAATTAGTCTGAAATTAGTTCAAACCCTGGTATAACGTCTAAGTATGATTGTTAAGTTTGTTACCGAAATTAAATTAGAATTAATTAATCATTGGTATTTGATTTTTATTATCTTATAAATATGAATTTATCTCGGACTTTATATTTTATTCTTTGTCTCCTAACACCTAACATATTCAAGGAATTCCGGTTCTTACGAGTTATGCAACACTTTTACTGACCTGAGAAATCAAGTTAGAAATCTTGCACAACTAACAGTAGGGACATCATTTCGGACCTAAGGTCACCGAATCTTAACATTTTTAATTAGCAATTTCTTTAATTAATACTTCCTTAAAGGCAATTTTGAAATTTCAGTTAAAATGAAAGACATTTTTTTTAATAGTATACAGAACAGGTTGATTTCATTAATTCCAGATACAAATTAACTAATTAAATAATCAAGATTGAAACAACTAATCACTCGGATTTAGATTTTTCGAGAAGCCACATTTACTAGTGTTATACTCGGCACTAATAGTCACATTTTTTAAATCCCTGCACTTTCGATTTAATGTTTTCACAATAATAAGTTTTTTTTTAATTAAACACACTATAATAATAATTCCCTATTGTTCTTAAATAGTCAAAATATTTAACTTACTTATAGTACTTGGTAATTACACACCTTATGGCACACTATCATAGAAAAATGTGACACAAGTAAGATAAACTTAGCATTTTCCTCAAAAATGATGATTATGAGAAAAGACAAAACGACAAAAAGGAAACTCTCAATCATATCCGATTTTTAATTTTTGTTCGTTTAATTTGCTAACTAAGCAGATACAACTTAGACTAGTGTGCGTATTTAGTTTTGAAAATAATTTTGTTTGAATCACCCTGATGTTTATGGATCATGAATTAGAGTATTTTTACATTGCGATCAAATCCGGGATAACATTTTTTTTCGCATCGAGTTCCTATCTACATTCTACAATGAAAAGGTAAAGAATGACGAATTCGAATTTTCCGCTCAACGAAAACGTTTTCTATTTTAAAAACGATATATGACTAGAATCGATAGATGGATTATTAAGGGACATTACCCCTGTAATAGTGCGTCTTGAAACCAACACCCACGCTTCTTAACTAACCAATAAAAATAAAACCCATAAACAAACAAATCCGGTAACATAAATAATATCAATATTATTTAATAAAGATATTTATCTGCTATCAATACCTTTTTAGTATAAAATCTTCGTATTTTAATATTTAATAAATTAATAGATACACAAACACACACAACTGTAAAATGTTTGCTTAAAAAAAATAGTTTTTGGATAGGTTGGGCCAAAGCATCATAAATTGTCGAAACTCGAAACCTAATACTGTGCGAAGAAGTTGCCTTTAGGAGTTTAGGGAAGACACACCAAGGGCAAAAAAATATGTTAACAGTTGAACCCTCAGCGTCGAAGTTAAAAGTTAAAAAGTTTCAATTTTTTACCAATTTTTTAGACCAAAAATGGCTTAAGACGATGTCAGGGTACCGTGCCATACCTGACGGCTCAACTGACCCTTCTTATTGTAAGCCGCTCGAACTCGAGCAAGAAGCTCGACGGGGCGTTGTGGTGCTCAACCGGAGACTACTGCATTATGTTGCGTTGGTACGTTTAAATCAAGTCTCCAATTTAAGAGGGCTGGGGACACCCGTGGGAATTCTGAGTTGAGTGTGCGAGAGAGACAGAAATATGATAAGCACGCCTAA
>JAABKJ010007434.1:0-20975 GCA_011634705.1 Andricus grossulariae | reverse complement strand
CACACTCGAGGCCTGACATTGTTCTCCAAGACTTCGAGAAACGAACTATATTCATGATCGAATTCTCGGCTCCTTCCAAATACATCACTGCCAAGGAGAAAGAAAAGGAAGAAAAGAACTAAAGAACATCACGATCATTTTAGACACGATAATAAGAACCATAAAGTTATTTCAAAACATCAGGTTCAAACTCGTGACCAATTTGACTGGGATCATGTATTGGTTTTACACCATGAACCTAATGAGTTTAAAAGACTTGTAGCGAAAATTTTTTTTATTAAGAATGAGGGTGATAATTGTTTAAATATAATAACGGACTAATATAATAAGTGATTTTAGTCCATTATACAACGTAATACTAGATTCTTTAATTTAAGATCCAATGTTTTTTCTCTAAGCATACTCTTATCATCAATTCATCATTATTGTACAATTTTAGTAGTTGTTAATTTGATATTATTTGATTGTTCTATCAATATTTTGTTACTAATACTTCTTAAAAACAAAATTACAAACAACATTTTAACTAAAATTTAAGGAACCCGATATATCAGACTTACTACGTTACTGTACTTATGTTTCTATTACTTAATGCTCTTACCCTCTTTCACTCGATGTTAACCCTTACCATGGAGCAGAACGTTCGTTCTGTCGTCCATTTTAAATTTAAAAAAAATTGTTTTCAAGGAATTTTTTAATGTGTACGCGATACCAATGGACCTCACTACTTTTCAACATGTCAAAGTTAAAATATTAAAACTTCAGGTAAAGAATTACAATTTTAATTTTTTTTTCTCAACCTCACTTTTTTATCGTATATAGTTTCGTTATGTATATAAAACGTTCTTGTATTTCCTGTCATTTACAATTGTATTATTTTCATCACAGAACTAACTTGAGATGGAATTTTTGTAAGAACAATTATCTCTTCTTTTACTAAATTTTGGTTTTTCCCATTTTTATAAAAATGAAACACTTATTTGTGACTTGGATTCCTGTTCCCTGATGAGGGCATTCGACTCTCGAAACGTCGATTAAAGGATCTTAACATCATCAAGGTCTTTTTATTTGGTCTTGAGTATGTCATCTTATACTTTTTACGTTATTTATAAATAAAATATAATAACTATATTGAACTTGGTTAAATCACTATTATTTACATTGATGGCTTAATGTCAGAAAAAATAATAGATTAATTAATCGCGACTTTAAGAGTGGTTTACGAGGAGAAACACGTGCACACTCGTTCGCCATTAGCAAGTAACTGGTGCCAAACTTCATTTGGCTGGTGGCACCTTTTCTTCCTTTAGAAGGACGATTTCTCCCACTTTGACCTGATTAGTCTCCACTAACCATGTCGAGCGTTGTTGAAGATGATAGAGGTATTCACGAGACCATCTCTTTCAAAAGTTGTTTTGCATTTTGGAAAGCAAAGCCCAAGGTGTCAGAGCCTGATCGTTGACATCAGTTAGCGAGGGCTCTGGGATAGCTGTCATAAGACCACCAGTTAGAAAATGACCTGGCCTGGAAGAAGGGATCGCAGCTCCTGGTTAGCTCCTTTGAACGTGGTCCCATTGTCAATGCGGCTAAGAAAGCATTTGAGGTGTAGCCAGACACTGCCTCCAGATGTATCGCTCTTGTTGAGAGGCAGATGAAGAGACAGATATATCCTTTATATGATTTAATTCCTCGTCCTGGTGCAGCCCGAAAGTTGTAAGGACCAGCGGAGTCCAAACCGGTACAAGCGAACGGCCTCGACTCTGAGACTCGGTCAGTGGGCAGCTGACCCATGAGGTGAGTAGGTGTTCGCGCCTTAAAACAATCACATGTTACGCAACTGCGAATGATCTGGTTAATCAGAATTTTGGTTCCAATAATCCAATATCTTCTCAAAACCTGGCTCAAGATCAACTGTTATCCTCCATGGAGAATAAGGATGTGTGCTTGTAGGATTGAAAACGACCTCCTACTCTCAGGATTCCATTCTCGTCCAGGAAAGGATGCAGTTTCAAGAGCTCACTTTTTCTTGAGATCTTCTTTTCGTCCTGCAGAGCCATGCATTCTGCCTGATAATGACGAAGCTGAGCAGCCTTGAGCCAAAAATTGAGACTCTTTGTTAACTCCTTCATCGTAAGATAGGGTTCCACTGACGTGGGGTTGGCAGAGCACAGTCTGCAGAATCTGTAGATATAGGCTGTCACTCGAACCAGTCTTTTCAAGGATGAATATCGACTAGGAAGGTCCTGAATGTAAGATAAGGTGGCCAGGTTCACCTTGATTCTCATGTTTGAAGTACCCAGTATTTCTTGTGTCTCTTGATCCACAATCTTGATAGGTCGTACAATTGTCTGAGGCCAATTAATTGGTGATTCAGTCAACCAGTTGGGCCCATGCCACCAGAGAGATGAATTCTTCAGATCATTCGAGTCAAAACCTCTAGTTGCACAATCAGCAGGATTGAACTTTGTAGGTACGTGTCGCCAAATCTGATCCTTAAGAGTGGAATGTATTTCCTCCACTCGGTTTACCACAAAACTTGGCCAGCGAGATGGGTGGCCTTCAAGCCAATCAATAACGATCTGAGCGTCGCACCAGCAATATTTTGGGACATCTCTGAATCTAAGGTTTGGTGAGACGGCATTGGCTAAGATCAGATTAGATTGGAGAGTGCCATTTTTGCTTCTAAAGACAAGATAAACCGGAGCTGAGTAGGCTCGCTGTGAGGCATCAGAGAATCCATATAATTCCCACGGAGCAACACAATCAGAGGTTCCAAGCCAACGTGGGATCCTGATTTCTTCTATGGGTCTGAGCTGTTGGCGGAAGGCATTCCATTCAGACAAAATGTCTTCAGTCAGCTTTGAGTCCCAATCCAGTTCAGAAATCCACAAATTCTTTAAAAATACTTTGGCTCCGATGAGAAAAGTAGCCAGCCAGCCAGCCAAGTGGATCGAACAGTTGAGCCACCTCGGAAGCCACCATCCGTTTTGTGTAAATCATTGGCTCTTTTGATAAAGAGACACTAAAGTGGAAGCAGTCAAATGATGTACTCCATTTCAATCCCAAAGTAGAAACAGAATCTTCAATTTCAAAAGTCTTGTCTTGGCACGAGCGAGATCCACAAGACTCTGGAAGCAACTCAGGTGAGTTTGCTGCCCATTTGCTTAAGGTGATTCCTGCTGAGTTGAGAATTGAAATCAGTTCCTTTCTTTTGTTCTCAGCGGATTGAATTGAGTCTCCGCCAGCAAAGATGTCTTCGACGTATGTGTTCTTCTTCAATATTTCCGAACCCAATGGAAATCGTTGTTGTTCATCGCTTGCCAGTTGATTCAAGGTACGGATAGCCAAGAATGGTCCAGCCCTCGTACCGTATGTGACAGTTGTGAGACAGAAATCTTGCAGGTCTTGGTTTGGTTCTGGTCTGCAAACTTTTCTCGGCAGGTCACAGTCAATGCTGTTTACATCTATTTAACGAAACATTTCAACTATATCGGCCGTGAACACGTACTTGAAGAGTTTCCAACGTGTCACAATTAACCAAATATCCGATTGAAGTTTCTGTCCTGAATGCATCAAGTCATTCAATGATGTACCTGAATTGAAGCGTGAAGATCCATTGAATAATAATCTGATCGTTGCAGAGGGATCGTTCTTTTTAAAGATCGCATGATGAGGCAAATAGTAATAGTTCTCAACCTGATGATCTTGGTTGTTTACGTGCCTCATGCGATTTAATTTAAGGTATTTTATCATGAATTTGCTCTAGGCTTCTTTGGCTTGGGGATCTCTTGAGAATCGTTTCTCGTTTCGAAGGAACACCGAAACTGCTGTGCGGCGAGACCCTCCCAAGTCATTTGGAGACTCTGATAAGGGTAGTCGTACTACATATCGACCTGAGGAGTTCCTATAGTGATTATCTTTGAATAAGAGTTCACAATCTTGTTCTTCCTTCGTTAAGAAGGTTCTTTTTGGAATTTCCTCTAATTCCCAGAAAAGTCGCATTTGATTGCGGAGAGAGTTGTTTTCTACAGCATGAATAACACTGGCACAATCGATAGTATCATCTTCTTCACGATCCACAGGACGACCAAACACCACCCAACCAAAACAAGTGTTCAGTGCAGTGGGACTGTTTAAAGGACCTTGTTTTAGGCCCTCGTGAAGTACATGACCGAAGAGATCAACACCTATTAAATAGTCGACGCGTACTTGACGATGATAGTCTAGATCAGCGAACTCAAGGTCTCTCAAGTGTGGCCAGTCCTTGAACTCAAACCTCTGTTTCGGAAGCAAGTGGATATGAGATTTCATAACTACAGCTTGCATTGGAAGTTCGAACTGCGAGTCTCGAGGCGATCTGAGCAACAGATCAGTCTGGTAACTAGAAGATACCAATGGCGAATCTCCCATTCGAGTTGAAGTGATAAAACAGTTTTGTTTTGGAATTTCCAATTGTTGAACTATACGTTCAGTGATAATTGAGCGTTCAGACCCAGGATCCGGAAAGCCCCTGACCAGAATTGAGTTGGCACTGAAGGAACTCAGTTTTATATAAGCCAGCACATTTCGCAGACTGAAAAATGGAGGGTGGTCATCTGTATTGTCATCGGCCGAATACCTTTTCCGATTCGATCTTGCCCGACATTGAAGCCTGGAAAATGGTTTTTTCCTTGGAGTTTTTACTCGTTTTCAAAGATACGTTCTCCAAGTGGATTGAGTAAATCCCGCTGCGAAAAGCCAATGAATCCAATGTTCAGAATGCCATAGAGGATTATACTGTATTTAGATGGGGCGTACCCGAAGTCTTGTTTACCGATAATGGGACAGACTTTGTGAATAAGTCAATATCAGAAACCACCAAACAGCTTGGTATTAGGTATTCAACTGCCCCACCGTATCATGATCAAGCAAATCTGGTAGAGGGTAAATAGCGTGCTTAAAACAATGATAGCTTCATTTGTAGAAAGTTCACAATACTGCGGTTCATCATTCGACTCGTGTATCTTCGGCTCTATAAAATTTCGGTAGGGAACCAAAACCTACAGATTACATTAAAAGAAAAGAGGAAGGTAATCCCCAGATTATACCTTTGTCCGTAGATGATTGGTCCGATAGGATAAAGAAGTTACCAGCGTTGCGCGATTTGGTTGAACATTACCTAGAAGTAGCGTCAGACCATAGAGGAAAATATTATAATCGCAATAGGTGGGATATCAGTTACAAGGTAGGCGACATTGTTTGGCGCAGAACGCACTTTTATCCTCCACACCTGATTTTATCGTCCGTTCAAGGTGGTAGAAGTTTTATCACCGGCTGTTTATCTTATAAAAGGGTTCATGGGAAAAAGTGAAAAAATCCACGTTGAGGACTTGAAATATTATTGGTCTATCGATGGATTCGCGGTGATAGGGCCTCTTTTTCCTTTAATCACCAATGAAGAAGATGGTACTAAATTTCCGCGAGTCGACAGTGGGATGGAGCTTCGTCACCTAGAGGGTCAGACCGCCTTGGTCCCGATCTTCAGGATGACATCGCCCACCCAATGGAAACCCTTCCATTGGTGATAACCCTGGAAGATGAGGAAGGTCTAAGGGAAAGGCAAATATACCCAGTAAACTAGGTGAGTCCTCTGTCCCAGATGGATTAGTTATTAACAGTGGCCGAGTACTCCCTATTGCCGGAAAACGTTTGGGCCTCGATGTCAAGCAACGAAGACCAGGAACGGGGATCAAAAGACGAAGTAGACCTCCAACGAAGACCTATCTCATACGGCAATCCAACACTCCAAGGTTGCAGTAGAGTGGCCCGTCAGGAACGGACAATGCTATAGTGCAGAGGAGTATAAGCCTCGGAGAGGGAACAGTACTAATGCGAATTCCCATTAATTTTTTTTTATCACTATTTTTCACTTATTCTTGCTATGCCACTATATGAAGTTCAAAGTCACGTTGGAAAACAGAATTATACCATGAACTGTTGGAGAGCGAGAGTTTGGTCGAGATTGGATTGCAGGCACTCGGTAAAGTTGGTTCCCCGTAGTACCTGTCTGGAAGGGGGTTTTGTGACGTGACGATTTTGTTTGATCAAGGAAAAGCAAAACTCTCACTCTGATCCAATCTCTAAAATTACCACAGGTTATTCCCACTCAATTTTATGTATGTTGCTCACTCAAATTTCGTACATTTAGGTTAAGCTATATTATGTTTATTTGATTTGTTATATTTTAAGAATTTATTCTTTGATTGTTTATCAGCTTTTTTTTCATTTGTGGATTTTGTTAACAAGTAACAAAGTTTAAATTTTAAAGAACTGTTTTGATCAGAAATATATTAGAAAATTATATTGTAAACGGGAAGAGAGGGAGAGGAGAAACATTCGCATTCCTTAAGTTTTTGTTCATTCGATTACCTGGGCGATGATGCCTCACAATTTCTCTTCATCTCCCGAGGGACCTGTCTGCGTATCCATCGAGCAGAACAATATATTCACTTCTTAAAAATTTGTCACTATCAATAACAACCTGTCAGTTCTCAAGTCACTGGCTAGGTGAACAATCTCTTTACCATCCTAGCCTGACGAGGTTCAGTAGTCGTGTCGACAGGCGGCGCCGCGATGTCGCATTAGACGAACTTCGTAATACAGTGAGAAAGAAGGAAGCGCGGAAGAGCAGGAACTGACAGATTTCAGGTAGCCCTCTTGGAATATAGATCGGTGAGACGCTTTCTCGCTCCAATCTGTCTTTTTGAAGGAAATATCACAGAATTTGTTGAAAAATCGAATTATTGTATAAAGAATTGGAGTGTTCAGGATTACGCCGAAATCCCTGTCCTTTCGAGTTTGCCCGTAAAACTATATTTCTCTTGACAGATGATTTCTTGATTTCAATCGAAAATGGCATTGAATATTTAATTTAAAGTTTTGATTCTCTTTGCATCCTCATTGACGTCTCCACAGACGCCTGGTGCCCAGCACCAGACACTTGTCTGGTCACACCTTGGGATGTCCGTGACGAACAATCAAGGTAAGTAATTCTCCACCTTATTTGGAAAGTCCTGTCACACAGGCCGATTTTCCTTTTCCACTTATATTTCACCAAATTACTTTTTAGGTCAGGCCACAAGGCGTTAAAAATTGGTAATATAGTACATTTCGACATCCTGAAAAATATACTAAGTTTGCGAACACCTCCCCCTTAGGCTTCGCCGTCGTTTTGAAAAATGGCGCCTAAAATCATGTTTTTTCAAAATATCTCCTGTTTGCTGCATCCTACAAGAAAAGTCCCAATACAAATTGTAGTGGATGAAATTTTCCACAACTTTTGTTCAAAACATTTTTTGTAAAATAAATATTTCCAGATATAAGTGCTATGTTATTTGTAGTGTATTTATAAAGACTGCATAAATGCCCTATTATCACCTGAAATTGAAGTTATTATCGATTAATTATTAATTTTTAGTATTATTAATTATATTATTCTAATACTGAACTATTATTATAGTTGTTGTTGTTTTTATAATAATAATAGTAATAATTATTATTATTGTTAATTCAAGTCGAGATTAAAGTCGCGAATAGATTCAAGTCTTCCGGGAGCAAGTATATGGAGATACTTATCAGCTAAATGAAGACGCTTCAGATATATCACGCTTTCGTAACTTTTGCCGAAGGCAAAGGTTACAAGGTCCAGAGGAAGAATGTCCACTAATTACTGCTGAAAAAGTGGGGAAAGTTATCGCTAGAACTAAGAACTTTTCAGCGCCAGAGCCAGATAAAATCAACAACTTTTAGTGGAAGAAGTTCACTTCTACGCTCCAACATCTAGCTCGTATATTTACTACTTTTTTAAATGGAGAACAACCCATCCCGCAGTGGCTAGTGGAAGAGCGCACGGTACTGACCCCTAGGACCGGAGATTTGTCAAATCCAAAGAACTACATGCCAATAGCTTGTTTAAACACCAGCTACAAGCTGTTCACTGGCATCCTCAAAGAGAGGATATTAACATCTATCGAGCCGGTATGGAATGCAATAGTTGAACAACGTGGATGCAAGAGAGGGCTAGCAGGTTTCAGGGAGAACCTGTTAATAGACAGGTGTATTACCCAGGACTCTATCAGGTATCGACGCAATCTGTCCATGGCTTGGATTGACTACCGTAAATCATTCTATAACACGAACCATGAACTACTTATCACGTGGCAGACGAGATTTGTCGTAACACATGACAAAAGACAAGTGGCTACCAGCTACGTCACATATAAGAGGGGGTTTTCCAAGGAGAGTCTCTAGGTCCGATACTTTTCTGCACCTCCCTCTTGCCTCTATCTATTGTGCTCCGAGGCAAACCCGCTGGATACCTATGTGGTCCGCCGAACACTAGAGAATATACGGTCAACCACCTTTTATACATGGACGACCTTAATATCTTTGGATCTTCAAAAGAGGACCTTAACATCCTGGTGGCATCTTTCTTTGCATTTGCAAGAATAGAAGTTGAGAAGAGCCTCAGGAGTAGAATCTTGTGTACTTGTGACAGGAGTACAGCCATTCGTGCTTCTCATCCATCCCCATTCTTTCGGATTCTTCTTTTTCTGGTGTTCAGAAGAATCCGGAAGATTGGAGATGAAAGAGAAGTAGGACAAAAGACAAGGATGACACAATAAAAGTACAACTGGGTCAATCGAGAATTGAAAAACAAATAAAGTTACCAGATCACAAACATAAAAATAAATACATAAAAAAATACAGTCAAAGATCCATCCCTCCATCAATAAATTCATCAATCCATCCATCCTTTAATTAATTCATCATTTCATCCATCCATGTGGATTAGGCCTAATGAGGCAACCACAAGAAAAATATGCTTCAATTTCAGATGATAACAGGGAATTTACGCAGCATTTTTGAATCTACGATTAATAAGAACTGTAACCATTTTAATGAATGAAAAATAAAGAAGAAGGCACGGTTGCTACAACGTTCCAATGTCGAAATTCCCTTATATAACAGCATCATTTAATTACCACCTGAGATGAACCGGTGATTAAAAAAAGGTTTTAACAACTTTTTCTGTGATACAAGTTTTTTTTTAATTATACAAAACCTTTATAGACTTCTCATTTAGAAAAAAAATTAATAATAATTCTATTCTCAGCTTTTAAGCAAAAAGAAGTCCATTATATTTAAAATTCAGAAATTGAAAAAAGAATAAAAATGGTTTGTTGAGAAAATCGCTCCTACGATTCTTTTTAAACGCATATCAAAAATATCTCAACATCATCCGAGGAGAAAATTCTGCAAAAAAAGTCCAGTAATATAATTTTTAATAACCTTTTGCACTACAGAAATATATAATATTTTGCACTAAAGGAATATATAACCCTTTGTATATTCAACAGTTATAATTTTAGAAACAAAATTGGTAGAAGGGGTTTGACTATATTTAATTTTTAACAATCCTTGGGTCAAAAAATTTTGTGATTAAAATTTGTTTTGGTTCATAATCAAAAAATTTTTATTTTGAAAGAAAAAAAAGGCTCCCAGGATTATCTTTTTTTGCGCAAAATATGCGCATACTATGTAAGAATAATATTCCGTAAAAAAAACGTCTTGTAATATCTTTTTTAGGTCAAGTTGGTTAAGCCTCACCATGCTGAACGTTACAAATTTTTCTTTCATTTATAAAAATAACCCTACACCTAGAAGATCAATCATGTTAATGCAAAACAATATTTTTTTTCTGAATTTATCTTAAACATTTTCATAAACATCAATTTCGGTTTATCGAAAATTTCCTGACTCTTTCAAGTTTTCCTTGATATTAACTGACCAGTTTTAAATTCCTAAATTTTCCAGAATTCCCTGACCTGTATCAACCTTGGAAGACATTTATTACAGTTTGAATATTTTTATATGTTTTCGCATTCTGCCCTGCATATGTTATATTTTTCAACAAAAATTATACCAATACATTTGCATAATTCCCTAGTACCAATTAATGTTATTTATACTTGCATTTATTTGGACGTGATATTCTTGCATAGTCACATACTATGCGATATTAATTTTAATTGCTAAAAATCATATCCGCCCAAAAAATGGCGGTGCAAGAAAACGATTCAGGACACTATATTGCATGAATGCAGAAAACGCAGTGTCAACCTGCTTGACATTTTTTTTAATCAACTAGAATTCGTCGTATGTACACAATGCGTAATTGTTACACATTTCGTTTATATACAGGAAAACAACCAAATTAACTTTGGGCTCTGTACTTGATGCAGAGGATTTACTGACTGAATATTGCATTCCAACTCGATTAATGACTTAGTTTAAAATTATTTACACGGTGCGAGGGCTAAGACCGTTAGAGCTAAATGGAATGAATCCCTCTTATATATTTTTTACAACAGTTAATGTGGTAACTTAAAATAAAACCTTCACCATCTGATATAGCTTTTGTATTCTTCGTTAACGCTAAATCTCTTGATGGTTTCGTAGCCCAATATTATCGAGCAACTAAAACAAGCGGATTGTACAAGTCGCGCAGATAAACCTTTTGTGAACATCTTTAGTCTATCTTCTGCCCAAAGCAATTTCAACGCATTGTACATACTGTCGAGACGCTGTACTTGCAATCTAGCTCGAACTATATCTAAAGGATTCGTTATAATAGTCGTAGTAAAACCTCCTAGTGTTCCAGCCACTGCTTGGATAAACAAATGGGATACCCACATGGGCAAAACTCGAATCAGTTCTTCTGTAACACAAAAAAGAAGAGTTTGATTATGTAAGAAACCATCTGTGAACATTTTTTTTGTCGATGGAAGGACGGTTTTTGATCTACTAGTCTTAAACCAAAATGGTTTTTATTCTTAGCTGTGAAGAAATAGACTCTACTTCCGCTGGGATTTGAACCCAGGTCTTCAAATTACGGGTCTGGTGTAGGGAAAAGAGATTCAATATTCTTTTCACATTACCCTAGAAGCGAATTGATGACGTCATTATAAATGTTTCAAGATTTACAAACACCAATCTTATTAAGTTAAAGTGAATTTTCAATGTTATGTTTTTTTACCAGAGTAGTGATATAGTTTTTTATCGATAGAATGACGGATTCATTGGATTAGGTATAAAATTAAATTCCAGATTTTTAGAAAGTTCCTACTTTGTATTGTTATTTCGTGTTCGTAAGAAACAAAGCAAACACATTAATTGAATCGGCGTTAGCGTTGGAAATTATTATTTGGAAAACAGCAATTGTAAAGAAATTCTTTTTATTAAAACAAAATATGTGATAATTGTAACGATTAAAATTTAAGCTTTTAAATCCCTGACTCTACCCTGCCCCTAATGATAAGGACGTGATTCGTGATAGCTGTTAATAAAAACCCAACTCGTGCCCTCTATAGTAAGTAAATAGAAATTTTCCCAATCAATTCCTTCTTACCGGGATGTTTGGTACAAAAATCCAACTGTAACAAAAATTTCTGTCTACATAATGAGCTGCAATAATACTAAATGACCAAAACTTTTATTCTTAAACATCAAATACATATTGTAGTAAAATGATTTTTTTTAAATATCCTATTTATAAACAATAATTTTTAAAAAATGTACGGAAAATTTTAGTTACAATTTAATTAAGATCTTAACGTAGTAATATTTTTTTTCAAACTTTTAGACTGAACATTTCTTGAAATTATTATCCTTTAATGAAAAAAATATATTTTCTTATTTTTTTCGGCTTTCAAGCAAAAAAAAATGTCTATTATACTGTGATATCATGATCTTAAGTTTTCATTTTCTCGGAACACAGCCATTTTTTAGATTAAACCTTTTTTATTATCATTCAGAATGCCCATATCTCTAGGCTGCGTATTTTTGCTTAAATCGTCAAAAACAACATTGAAAATAAACAAATTAAATTTATGGAAAAATGACACAAGATGCACTTTTATTAATTGTAAAACCAAGACAATTAAAGTACGTCTGTTTCAATATCAATGCATATTATAAATTGTAATAACATAAATTTATTAAAATGATACATTTTTCAGGGCAGCTGAGAATAAAAATTAACGCAAAATAAGGAACAAATATTAGAGTAATCACGAAAAATAAAATTTGTACTTCATTTTGCAATATCTGAATAAGGGGTTATGCACATAATACGTTACACGTTTTTTCTTTGTTAAAATAAAGACGAAAATACAATTGCCTGGAAGCCAAAAGGGATACGACATAAACAAAAGAAAAACGTGTCACGTAATATGTGCACGACCCCTAAGAAGTCCAAGACCGAGGTACAGAAATGAATATAATATACATTTGATATAATAGAGCAGAACATAATGTAGAACAGTTCGCATTTTGGACAAAATCGAGTGCAAAGCACGAGATGCATGATAAGAATGTGTTCGATAAAGCCGAAGGAGCTTTGGCAAAAGAGAATTCAAAATCACCAAATTACAGTTGTCGATGTTTTGGCCTTTAATTTTTAAAAGTTTGTGCAAAAATGTGGGGGAAGTACAAAGATCTAACAGATGCGCGCCCTAGGCGCGCTCAATCTTGCGACCGAAGGCACCCGCGCGCATAGCGCCCGATGAACATGTGCCTGCGCAGCGGGCAGATTCTTTCTTTCGTATTTCCGATTGTCAAAGAACTGATACAATTTACGATGAATGACTTAAGAAATTTTTTTTTAATCTAAGTGATTTTTATATTGATTGTGCTATGTTCTGGATGGTTGAATTTAAAATGATTTAATATCTACATTTGAAAAGGTTTAATTAAAAGTTTGTCCAGTCATTGAGAAAGAATTTTCCCAAAGAATATGAAGACTAAAAATAGGCGCTTTATTATGACGAATGACTAATAAAATGTGATTGATTAGTTATATTACTGCAAATAATATAGCATTTTACTGCTATTATTTATTAACAATATTTGTTATGTAAAAAGTAAATGTAACATTTTATATTTATTACAACGAATATGATTTTCAAAATGTGATTGGTTCGATCAATGTGGTTCCCGAATGTGATTTTACTATACAAGGAGGGAAATGGGAGTTGGAATGCTGAGATGGGTAAAAACACAAATGAAAGATTTCACATAAAATCGAAAGTGGTTTATTCCCACTTAAAAAATTGACGTATATCGCCAGCCCGTGGCGGGTTTTGGTCCTTCCTCCAGGAAGAGACTTATATGTGACCGGGACAGTTAAAAGGGACCTATCGTTCTTTTTAATGAAACAAACTGTATATTTTTAACTGCATTATTTATTTCACAAATGCGCTTCAGAGAAGAACACAGTAACTGAAAGACTTGAAAAAAAAATTAAAACTTGTTTTCGGACGATTGGTCCCATTTAACTGTCCCGGTCACATATGGTATGTAAGTAAATTCAAGTATTAATCTTTCGCGAAAATGATATTGTAATTCTTTACAATTGTCCCTAGTTATGTGTTTTAAGTTCCTGTTCTCTCGTTGTTTTTTCGCTTTTGATCCTCCTCCATGGTTATCTTCTTTTTGAAATAAATATGAAAAGAAAAACGAAAAACTCGTCCGTGTAGTCAACTGTCGTGGGAATATTTTGTTTTTAGAGTTGTTTATTTATATAGTTATTATTTATTAAAATTGTAAATCAAATTCAATCTATGTAAAGTATTTTATCAACAAAAAGTCAGAGTAAATTTGTTTCCTGTTATATCATTTGTAATTCTGCGTTCCACTGTTTGTACTTCCTAGGGAATTCTAGGATTGGTTGTATTTTCTCATCGTCTATTTGGAGTCCTTTGTCGTTAACTTTAAAACCTAAATATTTAATCTCCGAGCAGCCGTAGTCACATTTGCTGGAATGATCGTTAAATTTTGCTTAATTTATTATGTCTAATACGATGTTAAAATATTTTAAATGGTCATAAAAATTTTGAGCTACTATTACTATGATGTTTGAATTACAAAAAAAAAAAAAAAAAGCGTTTCGCTTCAAGCCTGGAGTGATAATTTTCTCCATAAGTCTCTGGAAAGTGACTGGAGCATTGGTTAAACCAAATAGCATCCTTCTAAATTGATACATGCCTTTTACAAGGACTGTGAATGCTGTTATTGGTTTTGAATTTTCTTCTAACGTGATCTGTAAGTAAGCTAATTTTAAATCAATTTTGGAAATAAATTTGGCTGATTTCAAAGTGTCCAATATTTTCGTCATCAGTGGGATTGGGTATTGGTCCTTTTTTGTGCCATTATTAACTTTACTAAAATCCAAAACAAATCTATAATCTTTACCCGGTTTTTTTATCATTACTATTGAGTTTGACCAATCAGTGCAAGACGGTTCGATTATGTCTTGTTCTAATAATTTATCAACTATCTGATAAATTAATAATTTTATTTTCGGGCTCACGTGGTAGTATCGCTGTTTAATTGATTCGTGACCTTGGATATCGACTTTGTGTTTTGTTAAATGATTTGCCCTATGATCTTTTCCTAAGTAAACTTTTATTTTTTTCTCCACAAGTTTCTCTAATTGGGATTGTTGGCTTTCATTAAGCTCAACGATACCTTCGCAAATTTCTGATGAACGATTATTTTGTTCGTCGATTTTTCTTAATTTATTCGAAATATTATTTAATATAATCGCTTTGTTTTTAAAATTAACACATTGATTTCTGTTATCGATTTCTGATATCTCATCGGCTTTTGAATATTCCTTATATCCTATTATAAAAAAATGTTCCTGACTTATTTTCCCTATATTTTCTCCTAATTCTAAGTTTGCCTAACTTAAGTGAGTCTTTTGTGCTTGAGTCGTCGCTCGTGTCGTAGGTGGTGATACTCTTTAGGGGTTCGAATTTGTTTCTCGTGGGGATGTTTATTGAGCTTGGAATGTTCTTCGTAGGATTTGTTACAAGAATTTGGGTGTTTATGGTTTTTTGTGATTGGTTGGGATTGACAGTTAATAGGGTGATTTCGCTATCTGTTAGTGTTGGACGGTATGTGTTACGATCCCTTTTACTTTTCAGGTTAATGCTGCCTGCGAATTTCGGTTTCCTATCATTATTCCTATTTTCTTCTCTTTTAATTATCGGTTTATTCTTAATATTTAAATTTTTTATTTCCATGGTTTATTTGACTTCATTGTCAGGTTTAGTTTCTTTTTTGTCTTCCGTTATAGAGAGGGGTAGTGAGTCTGGATATGTTTTAATGGGATAGCGGATGGGGGGAATACCTGGTAACCACCAAGTTTCTGAGTCGCAGCTTAGGGTGATCCGTAGGGTTTTTAGCATATCCGTATCTAAAATACCTACGGATTTAAATTTTGGGACTAATCTGAACATTAAGTATATCACTTTTTTCCCGATAATAATTGGAATTACAACTTGTACAATGATGTCGACTGTGTCTTCGTTCACGACCATTAATTTTCGCGAAACGGGTTTAAGAACCGAATATTTGGAATTATGGATTTTCCCCATTAATTCCTTGCCCACGTAAGAATGTGTGGCACCTGTGTTCACTGAGATTCGAAACAGACTGTTTTCGAATTTAGTCATTAGATGGAAACGCATTTCTGTTATCTCATATTTATGCGAATAAAAAATTCTGGCGTTTCGGAATTAGGTTCGACTATTTTTGGTCCTGTTTATTATCCGCGTTTGAACTTCTTTTATCTATAGAGTTCTTATTAGAATTATTAACCGGTTTTTGATTTTTATTCCCATAATCTGGTTTTTGGAATTTTCTTGGTTATTATTCTTTCCTGAATTATTTCCCGCTTTTTCTGTAGGGAATTCGATCTTTAGGTTACTTTGACCTTGATTTAAGCCTTACGTCATTTCATTAAGCATTGGTAACATTTGATTGTAGGGGTTGTATGGATATCTTGATTTATTGTTTTGGAATCTAGGATGATAATTTGGTTGAAATCTAGGTTGAAAATTTGATTGGAAACCAGGTGGGAATCTAGTTCTGAAGTTAGGTCTGAAATTTTGTTGATATTGATTTGCAAAGCTAGGAATGGAAATCCAAACGGTAAAAATGGAAATATTTCTTGGTACCGTTTTTTACCGTGGTTATTTTGGGTCTGGTTTCAGTTTTGGTTATCACTTGGACCATTGTTATTTTCCCTTTTTTCTTCTTTATTGTTCTCGGAATTAGTTTTATCCCCGTTAACGTTATTACGCGTTTCTTCATTTTTATCCTTAATTTTAGGTTCAGTAATTTGTAAGACTTGCCCTCGAATTTTTGGCTTGTCTAGCTCAGTTTCCCATACCTTATCTAAATCTTCTAATTGCTCAAAAATATCGAAATCGTTCCTTTTTATATAAATTTTGTATTCAATTCTAAGATTCTCATAAGCTCTAGGTAATTCTCATTCGCGACTTTTTCTAGGATACAACTTTTTAAATAATTTCCTAGTTTCTGTCTGGAAAGAGTGAATGTCTTGGGTTCGTTTTTGGTTACAAAAATTTAATTTTTTGTCTTTTTTTCTCTGACAACCTTTCATCTATATATCCATTTTTGAAGTCTTCGAAAAAATCTCATAGTGGTCTCCAAGAATTTTTATTTATCGAACACCAGTCTTTCGCATCTTCAATTAATAACGCGTAAAAATTTTCTTAAATGTCTCGATCATTTATTTTATAAACCCTTTTAAATCGTTTTAATTCTTCGAGGAAGTGGGCGGGGATATGTTCTTTATTATTACGGAATTTAATTGGCCAATTACTCATAATTTGAAACGGCATTTGTATCATGCTCAAAGGAAAATAGGTAGCTGGAATCGTTTCATCATTTATTTGGTTATCGGATTCGTTATCTGTATCTGTATTATTAATGCGAATTCTAGAACGTCTGTTTGACCTGTTATTTGTTCTTGAGAGTCTACATGATCTGTTTTGTTTTGAGTTGATTCTGTCCTCTAATGGTTTACTGTTATCGGTATCTTATAATCTTGAATTATTATTCATAATTCTGTTACGGTTTTCAATATTATTGTGAACAAATTCATGAGATTCTTGCAAATGTTCCCTTAAATCGAATTGAACTGTCTATTTTGAGATTCGCAGTTATTTTTCCTGTCTCTACGTTTTATTGTTCCTATTCTATTTTCCAAAGAATTATGAGCCGATGGATCTAATCTGATCCTTAAATTGTTTGTCCTTTTTTCTCTGTCTTAAAAAATCTTTCCTTCTGTTCGTTCATGAATTCATTTTATTCTGCGCTTATTAAAAGTTCGTCGGATTCTAGAAAAAACTGCGTGTTATTTCCTGAGAACGAATCGCGTTCGAAAGTTACGTTATTTAATTGTCTTAAATAATTTCTTGTGACTGACACGCCTATTGTGAGTAAATCTTCGTTATCCCAGAAAAAGGTATTGTTTGTTGGGTCAAAAGTTCTATTTGAAATTAGTGTGATTTCATTGGATGACGGTTAATTGTTTTTAGTTTGAGTTGGTTCGGTAGATATTGTTTGGGTCAACCTGACTCTGACCAATTGTTTGTTGTTGGGGTTTACGTGTTTTTCCATGCGAAGCCCCTACCACGAACTATTAATCTATCAATTATTTTCGGAATGGTTCTTATATTTTGGGGTGCAGATGGGGCCGTATTTCTAATAGTTGGTATACATGTGACATTATTCGAGTCCATGTTCTTGGTTGGAAGTGCAGCCGCACCTTCTCAATCTAAACTATCATGACCGCTTTCTTAGGGTTGGCCATTATGATTTTAATTTTTCCTGATCTCAGTTTCATTTAATTTTTAAATTGCGTTAGTATTCGTACAGATAGGACACACTGTATAAATATCTGATCTGGTTTTCCAATTCTAAATTCGAGTTTTATTTTAAGAATTTTAATTAAGATTTTAATTAGTAATATTATGGTCGAAGAATTTGAGAATATGTTTGTTTTCTTTCTCCGACTCTTTGTTTTCAAGATACGTTGCGTGACCTTACGTACCGTACGGGCTGCACGTGCGTGTTCGCTACCGCGCTTACGTTTCGTCTAATTCGACGATTAAAATATTTATTGAGAATCAAAATGTATGCTTTTCTTTTCAGGTTTCTTCTTTTTCTCAATTTTAAATTTCTAATTTCCCCAAAAATATCAATGTTTTGTCTAAATTATTCCTTTATTTTTATTTCGATCTTAATTTCATTCTTTTGAAAGTAGAATCAATTTTGATTTTTATTACGGTAAAGAGAAATTGTTATTTTAATTACCCTTTATGGTTTCCCTTGCGTAATTCGTTTAACCACCGAATTGCGTTACACAAATATCTGCTACAATATTAAGATATACGAGTACATGGCACGATTTCAAATGCATATCACCTCAAATATTATATAATAGGCACTTCCAAAACATTTCATAAATATATCAGGTCATTAGCACATATAAATCATTTTCATAAATATATCAGATCATTGGCACATATCAATCATTTGCATAAATATATAGAATATAATGGGCCCATATAAATATATGTTTGGATATATAAAATCACAGGTACATGTATGCAAATCAAAAATAGCATAAGTATTGCAGGTTATATCAAATGGCAAAGAGTGTAGATCAATAGCATGCAAAAATTTTCATTAGAGTAGAAGTCAAAAGTAGTTAAGTACGTTTTCAATTTAAGTTTGTCTCTTTTCCTCGGCAGGTTGACATTTTTTTGGAAGAAAAAGTGTGGGATTTTTGGGTTGGGCGCCAGGTATTACGGGGGAAATTCTAAAGGTAGTCCTTGAAGAAAGTTGTCGACTAGGTCCGGGTTGACGGGCGTCGAGGTGGCGATCTTCCTCGTATGGGTTGTCGTTGGAGAACGAGGTCTTCCCTCAGGGTTGGTGGCGGCACGGGAACGGTGGGCAATAGCAGCCCATAAGATAACGAAGCACTAGTATCTTTTATTAGAGGGTAGCAACAATAACTCCCTCTAGCGAGAGCACTGAACGACTGACTATTGTACGCCCCGCTGCCCGAGTCTTCAGGACCCTCGGAGGATCCCGTATCCTCTCGGATACGGCCCGGTCGTTCTCTAGACAAGGGCCGTGCCGAGTCCGCTTTTATGGTAAGAAATCTGTTACACAGCATACACATTATGCCCACATTAATTCGATAGACTTCATTTCACAATACGCCCACTTTCAGGTCGACCAGCAAACCCTCGTATTCGCTCGAATTCGGTGATACTCGGTCGCATTCGGCCACGGATAGTAAATTAAAATTCAGAAATAATTTATGCGTCAATAAATTGTGAAATTAATTAAAAGAGCACGAAAAGAACGGTAATAATTCAAGTAACAATTGAAGCATATACATGTGAAATAAATGAACATTTATGAAAATATTAAAATAAAATTTTATTATTAAAATGAAGAATAAAAAATGTTCTAGATAATTTTCAAAAAGTATTTGTTTAAACATTTTGTGTGGTCTTAAATTTAAACAGATTAATTTACTTTAATAAACTTATTGCTTTCTTACGGAGAATTAAGCTGTCTTGATATAAAAAATTTCGAATTTAATATTGTGACTTACAGTGACTTAATTTATGTGTCAACTAGACATTTTCAGTTCCAATATGGCCGACCGATCAGCTGAAGAGCTGCACGGACAGCAATATTACCAAGTGTATATGGTACACATCTTTTTTTATCTTTGTGAAAAATAACTTCTCACCACACATGTGTTTGGAAATTAGTTTTTATTTTTAAAGCACCATCTAATGAAATAATAAAATCGACTATTTATTTTAATCTTGAGTTTATTAATTTAATAGACGGTGCTTTAACAATAAAAACTAATTTCCAAATACACTTATGGCTAGAAATGATTGTTTACTCTTTACGAAGATATTGAAATAAAGTTAAGTCCCAGGCACTTAGTATTATTGTTGTCCCTCTAGTCAGCGGACGCCATATTGGTTTGAAGTCACAAGTGAAAATGCCTAACACAATACTTTTTAAATAATATTTCACAAAACGCAGACGGGGTGAAACTAAATGTCATCCAATTTGCAGCAACTATAGTCCAAAAAATTATTAGATTAAATATCTTTATTCAGGAATAAGTATACTTAAAATATTGGAATTTTAAATTTGTATATAATAATAATTTTTAATTCAGAGATGGTGTTTTGCCGACTAGGGTGAACTAATTTGAGAAAAAGATGGAGTTTTGGCAAATTACAGGACTAACATTAATTTATTATGTTAGTCTGAGAGATCCCTCAGTACCATAGCATAACGCTTCGGCAACACATCGGTTACTCGGGTTTATTAATTCTGACATGTCGAGAATTCTTAAATGTACTAACGGCCACCCACCTAAATATTACAGTATGCCTAAAATACACAAAACGGGTTATCCCTTAAGACCAGTTATTTCTTTCATAGACTCACCTCTATATAACATCTCGAAATGTCTTAGCAGTCCTATCAAACATATTTTCGGACAAACATCTAGACACGTTAAAGAGAGCTAGAACTTTGTTGATAATATCAACAAATATGAAATCTCAGATGAATTTGAAATCTTCTCCTT
The DNA here is from genome assembly GCA_011634705.1 of Andricus grossulariae. Lineage (NCBI taxonomy): Eukaryota > Metazoa > Arthropoda > Insecta > Hymenoptera > Cynipidae > Andricus > Andricus grossulariae. Next base: position 424 of record JAABKJ010007434.1, on the reverse strand, counting down.
GGATGTAAAATCACTATATACTAATATTCCTCACGATCTTATCATAAATGCAGTCATAAAAAATTGGAATAAAATTAAACAACACAGAAACTTACCACTTGAATATTACATCAAATTCCTAGATCTCAGTTTAAGAAACGCCTATTGCGTATTCCAAGGGAAATTTTACAGACAAACTTTCGGGGTCCCCATGGGATCTCCGATTTCAGCAGCTGTGGCTGACCTCGTCATGGAGGAACTAGAGAGTGAGATTCTAAATCGATTCTTACCTCACAAACCCCTATTTTATTATAGATACGTTGATGACGTTATATCTTGCCTTCACAAGGATTTAATAGATAATTCCTAAGACTCTTTTAACAAATATCATGAACGACTACAATTTACTATAGCAAAAGAAATTGACAGAAAAATCAATTTCTTA
>JAABKJ010007433.1:0-20977 GCA_011634705.1 Andricus grossulariae | reverse complement strand
CGGCAGTCTGAATAGATTACAGTTGATAATGTCCCAATTGAATAGAATTGACATAGGAACTTAGAACGCGTTCTGAAATGTTTTATGTGGACATCTCTTCTGAAACCAGTTTAAAATGAGCTCGGCGATTCGAAAAGATTATAGCTGATAATGCCCAAATTGAGCAGATTGATGTAGGAACTTAGTTCGAGATTTAAAAAGTTCAATTTGGAAATCCGAACTGAAACTACTTCAAAATGAACGCGGAAATACGAATAGATTACAGTTGATAACGTCCAATTTCAACTGAATTGACGTAGAGCCTCAGTTTGCGACCTGGAAAATTCAGTTTGAGGTTCCAAACTGAGACCAAATTCAAAATAATTGGGAAATCCAAATAGATTACAGTAATAGGAAATCCGAACTAATACTAATAGAATATCAATTTTTATGTTGAAGAACTAAAGAAATTAGTACCTCCTCCATTTCCAAATTTATGCACCAAATCACTAAATAATTGGCAGTGTTTTCGGAAACCAGATGCGGATTATCTTGTAGAAACTTCTTACTATCATCGTACTTTCTCAACATTCCATATTCCTTCAGCTTCTTCTCGTTTTCCTTGATAAACTTTTTCATTTTCTTCTCCTTTTCTTCATCACTCAACAGAGCATCTTCATCTTTCCTCGCTGGCTTTTTATTTATAACCGTTTTCGCAAATCCTTCTTGTGCGATGGTGTCCACATTCCATGGTGTTAATTTTTCCTTCTTTTTCAGCTCTTCTTCCTTGTCCTTGATTATTTTCTCTTCTTTCTCAAGTTCCTGAAGAGCCTTCTTGAGTTCTGTCAAGTCGGAAGAGTCGCTCTTTTCAGTTTCTAGTTTGGCGAGCTTTTCTTTTGTTTCTTTCAGCTTTTGTAGGGTTCTATTGGGTAAATCAATAAAGGCATTAATTTTAGTCACAAGGCTTTTAGTCAGGTGATCAATATTTCAAGCATGTTATATTGGGCCTTACTCTGCCTTTTTCCGGTCGTGTTCTTCTTTCTCTCGTTCTCGTTCTTCCATCCTTTCAACCCTTGCCTGATGACGCCATCGAAACAAGGATGGCGTATCGATATTGGGATGGGTGTCATCTTCGTCATCTGAGATCTATTAAATAGAAAATTATATCAATCATTCGCAAAATATATTTAATTGACTTTGTAATTTGCAGCAAACTAGGACATGGGGTTTGAAAAAAGAGGGAAAAAGAGGACTAGAATGTTTCTCTTACACAGGGTAGTCCTCACAACTTAATTTTCAAAATTCCCTCATTTTTCCCTGACCAATTTTTTATTTTCTCTGACCATTAATATCCAAAGAACAGCATGTTAATCTTGAAATATTTTAAACATATAATATTTTATGAAGGGAATAAAACAATTAAAAATTTATTTATTTCAACCAAAAAATATGAATTTTTAACAAAATAGTAGAATTTTCAACCAGAAAAGTTGAATTTTCAACGAAAAATATAATAGCTGATATTTCAACCCTAAAAAAATAGTTGAATTTTCAACCTAGAAAGATGAATTCTATACGGAAAAGTCGAATTTTCAACAAAATACATGAATATCCAAACAAATAGTTCATTTTTAATTAAATGATGAATCTCCAACAAAAGAATACATTTTTGACAAAGTAGTTCAACTTTTAAGCACAAAAGACCAATTTTCAACAACAAAAGACACATTTTCTACAAAATAGTTGAATTTTCCAACAAAAAAGACGAATTTTCAACAAGTAAACATTTTTCAGTCAAGAAAGAACAAAATTTAATACAAATTGTTGAAATTTTAAGATAAAAGACGAATTTTCTGTGAAACCGAAAATTTAAACCGAAAATATGAATTTTCCAGCAAAATAGGCGAATTTTCAACAACTAAACTTTTTTCAGTCAAAAAAGAAAAAAGTCCATCCAAATTGTTAAACTTTCAAGCTAAAACCTGAATTTTCTACAAAACAGTTCGATTTTAAGACAAAAATATAAATTTTTAAGTAAAAAAGATAAATTTTCAAGGAAAACAGGAAGATACATTTGCAATTTAAGAAATAAATTTTAAATCCAAGAAATAATTTTTTTTTGAACAAAGTGGTTCAACTTTTACCCAAGTAGTTAAATTTTCAATTAGAAAAAAATCAATTTTCAAACAAAAGTAGAATAGTTACATTTTTACTTTATAAGATTAATTTTCAACAACAACAAAAATGAGTTTGCAACAAAGTAGTTACATTTGTAATAAACAAGATGAATTTTTAACTAAAATTGATGAACCTTTAACTGAAATAGATAAATTTTCATTAAAAAATTAATTTTCAGCAAAAACACGAATTTTCATCTAAAAAGATAAATTTTCAACAAAAAAGGACGAATTTTTAACAAATAAAGATTTTTGAGTCAAGAAAGAAAAAAAAGTTTATCCGAATTGTTGAAATTTTAAGCGAAACGATAAATTTTCTGTAAAATAGTTAAATTTTCAAAGCTAACATATGAACTTTCAACAAAAAAGTTCAATTTCAATAAGAATGTTGCATTTTTAACCAAGGAAGAGGGAACTTCAAACCGAAAACAAAAAACACCAATTTTTAACTAAAAATATCAATTTTCAATCTAAAATGCAAAACTTATATTTTTAGTTAAAAAAATTAATTTTAAATTAAAAAAACGAATTTTCAACAAAATAATTAAATTTTTAACCAATGAAATAGACCTTCCACAAAAAAAAAATTTCAACAAAATAGTACATTATACCCAAAAAGTTGAATTTTCAAATAAAAAAGATGAATTTTCAACAGATAATGTAATAGTAGATATTTCACCCAAAAAAATATTTGAAAGACTTATGTACAAACCGGTTCAATTTCCACCCGAAAATATGATTTAAAAAAAAAATAATAATTTTTTGCCACAAGTTGAATCTTCATAAAAATAGTTTAATTTTTAACCAAATAGTTGAATTAAAAGCCAAAAACACGAATTTTTAACAAAAAAGGATGAAGTTTCAATCGAGAAGATTAATTTTCGATAAAAAAATACGAGTTTCCAACAATATTCATGAATTTTCAACTAGAAAAGATCATTTTTCAATAAAAACATCAATTTTAAACCAAAAGTGGGATAGTTACATTGTTATTCAAAAATTTAATTCTCAAAAAAAAAACAAAAAAAAAACAAAAAAAAAAACTAATTTTCAACAAAATAGTTACATTTTCAACAAGAGATGAATTTTCAACTAAAATTAAATTAAATAGACGATTTTTTTAACCCGAAAAATTAATTTTTAATGAATGGAATAGATAAATTTTCAACCAAGGAGGTGAATCTTAAAAAATATGAATGTTTAACAAACTAGTTCAACTTTCAACCAAGTAGTTCAATTTTTAACTAAATTAATGAATCTTAAAAAAATGAATTTTCAACCAGATTTCAACTCAAAAGATGAATTTTTAACACGAAAAATTAATTTTTTTAACGGAATAGTTTAATTTTTAAACAAGGAGCTGAATATTAACAAAATAAGATTTTTCAACTGAAATTACGAATTTAAATAAAATACAAATATTTGATGAATTTAAAAAAATGAATTAAAAAAAATATGATTTTTTAAATCGGAAGATTAATTTTTAATAAATAACATAGTTAAATTTTCAACCAAGAAGAATAATTTTAGACCAAAAAATACGTATTTTTAACAAAATACATGAATTTTCAACTAGGAAAGATCAGTTTTTAATAAAAAATATCAATTTTTAACCACAAACGAAATACTTACATTGTTAGTTAAAAAATTTATTTTCAACCAAAAAAAAAACAAGGAATTTTCAAAAAAACAGTTACATTATCAAGAAAATTTCTTATAGAATTATAAGAATATTTTTAATTTGGCAACCATTTTAAAAAAGCTATTAGATATCAGACCCTATTTTTCTATTAAAAGAAATACAAAAATTTCGAGAAACTCGGATAAAGACAAAAGTCAAATATGCCTCAGTCGACCCCCAAGATAACCTATAAAAAAGATTATCCGATAATTTTGATAGACATTATACATTTAAAATAACTGCAAATAATTCACAAAGAATCCTTATTCTATTTAAATTGACTCACAACTTGTTTTTCTCTGCAATAAATATCTTTATGTAAAAAATATAATATATTTTTAGAAAATTTCAAACTGACACGACAGTAATAAAATCACGTTCTGTAAAAAATCAAGGTAATTCAGATGAAGAATCAACATTAAAAACGAATGGAAAAACTAATGAGTTGTTTTTGCACGTACTTATTGTCAAAAACATTCCAAAAGGCACTCACTCTTCTAGAAGATTCCTGACACTTGAGGATTTTAAATTAATTCTTCTCTTACCTCTATATCTTTCCATTTGCTGTAATCGACCATTTTCTGGTTTTAATAAAGGGCTCTTCAAGTTTTCAACAATTTTTGATCACGAACACTTTCACGCTTGCCGAATGTTTGATTGTCACAAATCTGATCAACTCCTTAATTTTTGTCCCGCATCCACAGTTCTGGTTTTGTCTCTGTCAGTACTCAGTACCATGACAGTACTCCCCCCACCACCTTTCCGATAATACCAAATTTGGAGAAAAAGGCGCGTTTTCATCTGGACACAACCATAAACTACGTAGGGGGCGACAAAAATCGAATGTTAAAAACATAAGAAATCGATTGAAATTCAATTTCACTGCATACAGTTGATCGAGATTTTTAAGTTTTTAAATTTGAAAATGCGCAAGTATTCTTGTGTATTGTTTTCTTGTATATATTCTCATGAGCAAACAATTTTTTGTATTATTCATACTTTTCCCGCCAAGAGAGCGTCGCCTGGTGGAGAAAATTAGATCTTTCAAGCTGTGACGTCAGTTGGCAAGATGTCTGCACGCTGAGGGCCAGGCAATTAGTTTACCAGCCGCTATAGGTAGCGCTTTGAAGATTCATCTCTATGGTTGAAAATTTGACTGTTTTGATGAAAATTGATTTTTTGTTGTTGAAAATTTAACTATTCCATTTTTGATTGATAACTGATCTCTTTTATTTGTAAAATTAACCATTTGGCCGAACATTCATGAATTTTAATAAAAATTCATCTTTGGTTGAAAATTTGTTTATTTATTTTTGTTTAAAAATTAATTTATCAAACTAAAACCTTAAGTATATACCAAAATTTTCAGTTGGAAAATGTACTTTTTTTTAGTTGAAAATTCATCTTTTCGGTAGAAAAGTATTTTTCTTGTTTGAAAATTAATTTTGTTTTTGTTGATAATTAGTTTTTTTTCTGATAAAAATTAATGAAATGAAAATTGATATTTTTCAGATGAAAAATCAACCATTTGGTTGAAAATTTATATAATTTAATTAAAATTCGTCTCTTTTCGTTGAAAATTAATATTTGTGGTTAAAAAATGATCTCTTTGTTTGTCAAAAAAATTATTTTGTTGAAAATTCGTTTTTCTTTTGCTTGGAAAAAAAAAAATTTCGAGTTGAAAATTATTCTTATTGTTTAAAAATTCATCTATTATCGTTAAAAGTTCATTTCTCAGTTTAAAACTGGAGTATACACGAAAATTTTCAGTTAAAAAATATATTTGTTTTTGGTTGAAAATTCATCTTTTTAGTGGAAAATTATTATTCTTGTTTGAAAATCAATTTTGTTTTTGTTGATAATTCATCTATTTTGGTGAAAATTGTTTCTTTTTTTTTTTTTTGAAAATTAATTAAATGAAAATTCATCATTTTGGTCAAAACAATTGTTCTCGTTTGGAAAGTCAATTCCTTTATTGAAAATTTAACTATTTTTATGAAAATTTGTTTTTTTGTTGTTGTTAAACATTAATTTTTTAAACTGAAAATTTGTCTTTTCGATAGAAAATAATTCTTCTTTGAAAATTAATTTTGTTGTTGTTCATAAATCATCTATTTTTGTGAAAACTAGTTTTTTTTTAACATTATTTAAATTAAAATTTAACCATTCCATTTTTGGTTAACAATTTATCTTTTTTAGTTCAAAATACAATTGTATGATTGAAACTTGATTATTTTGTTGAAAATTCGTCTTTTTTTAAATATTATTCTTCCTGTTTAGAAAAGGTTGAAAATTTACTGATTTTGTTGAAAATTATTATTTTTTCAAACTAATTATTACACTATTCCATTTTTTGCTAATTTTTTCAGTTGGAAATTAATTTCTTTCCTTAAAAATTTAATTATTTTACTGAAATTCCTTTTTTTGATAGAAAATTATTTTTTGTACTGAAAATAAAACTTCCATTTTTGGACAAAAATGTATCTTTTTTAATTGAAAATACATATTATTCTTCTTTTTTGAAAATTTACCGATTTTATTGAAAATTCTTTTTTTATTTAAAATTAATTTTTTTAACTGAATATTTAACTTGAACTATTCAGATTTTTGGTTGAAAATTAATATTTTTTTTTAGAATTTTTTTTCTCCTTGTTTAAAAATTGGTGAAAATTTACCGATTTTGTTGAAAATTCCTTTTATTAATTTCTAACTATATACTATTTTTGATTGAAAATTGAACTATTTTGTTAAACATTAATTTTCTTTGGTTGCAATATTAATTTTCTTTTAGCTTAAAATTCGTTTTTTTTTGTGTGTAGAATATTATTCTTCATGCATAGAATAGGTTGAAAATTGACCGATTTTATTGAAAATTATTATTTTTCTAAACTAATTATTATACTATTCGATTTTTCGCTATTTTTTTCAGTTGAAAATTAATTTCTTTCGTTCTTTGGTTGTAAATTAATTTGTTTTAGTTTAAAATTCGTTTTTTTTGTAGAATATAATTCTTCATGTATATAATACGTTCAAAATTGACCGATTTTATTGAAAATTATTATTTTTCTAAACTAATTATTACACTATTCTATTTTTTGCTTTTTTTTTCAGTTGAAAATTAATTTCTTTCGTTCAAAATTCAACTATTTTACTGAAAGTCCTTTTTTTGATTAAAGTTTTTTTTTACTGAAAATTAAACTTCCATTTTTGGCTAAAAATGTATCTTTTTTATTTGAAAATTCCTTTTATTAATTTCTAGCTACATACTATTTTTGGTTGAAAATTGAACTATTTTGTTAAACATTAATTTTCTTTGGTTGCAAAATTAATGTTCTTTTAGCTAAAAATTCGTTTGTTTTTGTGTAGAATATTATTCTTCATGTATATAATAGGTTGAAAATTAGCCGATTTTATTGAAAATTATTATTTTTCTAAACTAATTATTACACTATTTCATTTTTTGCTATTTTTTTCAGTTGAAAATTAATTTATTTCGTTCAAAATTCAACTATTTTACTGAAAGTCCTTTTTTTGATTGAAAATTATTTTTTTACTGAAAATTAAACTTCTATTTTTGGCTAAAAATGTATCTGTTTGAATTGAAAATTCCTTTTATTAATTTCTAACTATATACTATTTTTGGTTGAAAATTGAACTATTTTGTTAACCATTCATTTTCTTTGGTTGTAAATTAATTTTTTTTAGTTTAAAATTTGTTTTTTTGTAGAATATAATTCTTCATGTATATAATAGGTTGAAAATTGGCCGAATTTATTGAAAATTATTATTTTTCCAAACTAATTATTACACTATTCTATTTTTTGATATTTTTATCAGTTGAAAATTAATTTCTTTCGTTCAAAATTCAACTATTTTACTGAAAGTCCTTTTTTTGATTGAAATTTTTTTTTTTTACTGAAAATTAAACTTCCATTTTTGGCTAAAAATGTATCTTTTTAAATTGAAAATTCCTTTTTTTAATTTCTAACTATATACTATTTTTGGTTGAAAATTGAACTATTTTGTTAAACATTCATTTTCTTGTAAATTAATGTTGTAAATTAATTTTCTTTTAGTTTAAAATTCGTTTTTTTTGTTGGGAAATGATTTGTTTGAAAATTCATATTTTTGGTTGAAAGTTGAAATATTTTGTTGAAACTTATATTTTTTTTAGTTGAAAATTTTGTTTACACTGAAAATTAAACTATTCCATTTTTGGTTAAAAATCTATCATTTTTAGTTTAAAAGTAGCCTTTACGGTAGAAAAATTTTCTACCGTAAATTTCTATAGAGGAAAATTTAACAATTTTGTTAAAAATTCATTTTTTTGTTACTTGAAAATTTTTCCTTTTGAGTTTTAAAATCAATTAAGTGGTAGAAAATTATTCTTCTTGTATGAAAATGTATCTATTTTGGTTATCACGAAAAATCCTCTTTTTCCAAGTTATTAAAAAAAAAAGTTTTGTCCCATGCAATTAGTATTATTCTTTGGCCCTCAGCGTGCAGACATCTTGGATTACCCCCACTCCACATAAAATACATAATGCCATGTTTCGGCTCACGTACATAACCTACAAATGTTTAACTGGCAGTCCTGTCAGCACTGCTGTTTATCTCAAAGAAGAGGCAAAAAGACGCTTCCTTTTTTCTATTATTTGAACAATTTTGGCAAAAAACATTCAAAAGATTACAAATCCTCAAGTTACCATAAGAAATATCTAATCGCTTATTGAATAAAACTGATCTCATCAGTTTTAGACACGATTCAAAAGTTTGGCGCAGTTGAAATTTCAACTTGTTCGTCACCGACCGGAGCTCTCCCGATTGGTGGATTTGAAATTTAAATACGAGGAAAGAAGCGGTTTTCAGTGATTACGGTGCTATCGCTGTGAAAGGTTGGGGAAGGATTTTGATTAATTTGAGGAAATAAAAGTACGCGGAAACGGTGGATATCGTCTAAAGGAGGATTTCCAAGGAAGGACTCCAGGTTGTTGGTAGCACACGAGTGCTTCTATAAGTGGGAGGGAGGACTGGTGAAGGGGAGGGTTGGGTCGAAAGGAACGAAGATGAAGACTCGACCGGCAAAGTTTACCGAGATTTTAGTTTAGCGTAAAGCGTACGCACGCGCTTATGTGAATTTTCCGTGCGCGAGTGAAGCCAAGACCGCCGAGAAAAACGTATTTTGTGTTATTGTGTGTGTGCTACAAAAAGTGCCTACCGGTTTCAGTTTAGGATTCTTCTGCCAGCTTGCCCTCTTTTTCGACAAGATTCGCCCACTCGAAAGACAGGTGTGTATTCGAATTTGCTTCCAACCTCGAAAGCCAGCAAATATCGATGCTTCCCTATAATTTTTACAAGTTTACCGCAAGTTCAAAGTTTGTTTGTGTATCACTTGCTCAAAAAGAAACCCTTCCTGGCCAATTGTTGTCAATTTGTTGTAGACGCTCGTTTGCTCGACCTTTGGATTTGGAGCGAGATTAGTCTGTTTGCATTCTAAAAGTTTTTATTCGAGTTTATCAAGCTAAGATGATTTGATATCTTGTGTGTGTAGATACACGTGGTTTTTGTTTTGAGGTCAGTAATTTCAACGAGTGGAAGTGAAGCTGCGGTTTTTGTTTTTTGGTTTAATTGCAGGATGAAATCATTGAGAAAAATCACAGTTGCAAACTTACAGAAGAAGACTGAGTATATTTTGATTGTGGTTTTTACGTATGTGTTCTTTTTTGGTTCACGTGAGATTGTTGTTTTTGTTTCATTTTTGAGCAAAAAGGCAGGAAACGAGTGACAGCCGTACGCTATTGGTCCCGCAAAGACCCAAAATGAATCTCTCGAGTTGACCGTTTACGGGACCGGTTCTCTTGCCTCGCTTTCGAACGTCATGAGAATGCGAAAATGGAGCAAATTGATATTTTTATATCGTTCCATTTTTTTGCAGACTTGATTCCAACAATAATTGATTCTGCAGTCAATATTTATCAATTATAGACTATCAGATAAAGTTATTCTTCAGTTCTAGTACACCAGAATTAGTCTTGTGTAGTAATAATTGACTGAAATTCCTCTTAAAATATCAAAATAGCAAGTCCTCATGGCTCATCAATACAAAGAAATTCCGGTAGCAGTTTATAAACATTTAAAACCCAGTGCGCGGCTTCTGTGTTAATTTAAAATCCTCGGTTAAGAAAATTTGCGAGAAAACTTTTTCATAAATCAAACACATGCGAGTTCAGTCTCGGGTAGTTTTCAATAATTTTTTAGAAAATGCTTTAGAGTAAACTGTTCTGTGAACTGGATTGTCTGCTAAATTTCCTATCGGAATTAATGCAACAATTTGAAGAAGCATTAAATATTGAGCATATAAAAAAATCTTTCCACTCACAGGCAAACGGTAATATAGAAAGAATGCATTCAACTTTTAAAAATCTAATTAAAATATCAATGGAAGATAGTAGTAAACAATGGGATGAAAATGTAAAATTCATCAATTTCTTAATTAATACCATGAAAAACCAAACAACGAGTGTTCATCCACAGCAAAAAGATCCTTCCGATATCTCGAGTATCCTAAAGAATTTTCCTCCTATTCATTCGCTCTTAATCACAGTTTGTTTGTAGATAAAAAATCGCGTGGAAAGTGCCAGGAACCTGTGAGAATTTTGTAATAAAAGAGTCTTCAACAATAAGATAGAAGAGAATTCTTATTAAAGTGATGATGTGAAATTTTCTAGATATTTTATCCGATGCTTATCTGAGAAGTAGGCGAACAAAACTTGATAAATCTATTTTTTGGAAAAATTGAGATAATGATAGTTTCTTTATGTTTGGAATATCATCAATTCGATCATCCAAATAAATTGGCAAAAAAAATCCTACTTCTCGGTTCCAATGTGTATCCAGAAATTCATAAATACTTTTCAAGATTTCTTTTATGATATATAATGTTACAAAATGTAAACTTTTTTTAATCGAAAATTTAGTAATCATGCATAAAATGATTTTCTGATTCCATATGTGAACAAGAAATTATAACTTTGTATTCGTAGAAGATGAATAATGAGTGAAATATGAGTTTGTTGAATGATACCTGAATAAATCCATTTTCATTTTGTTAATAACTTCAAGCTAAAATATCCTGAAAAAATTGAGAAATCAACTCAATGTTGATTTATCAAGAGTTGTAGTATTCCTATTCTATTTGATTCCTTTTCTGGTTAAAATTTCTAATCTAAAGGAATCTGGAGAATTTAATGGAATGGAATGTGTGAAAATGGATCCAGTTATTGATGGGGCATTACACCCAACAGAAGCTCATCTAAATTCAAACAGAAACGTCTTTCGGAATCTCATTAATCACTCATGTGTGACTAACAGTCACCGATCATAGAGTATCTGACAAGGCTGCTGTCACGATTGAAACCCTACTGACTTCCGAAACCAAAAAGGATTTTCCGCCCACGTTGCTTGGCTTCCTTATACAAATACTTAAGCAACAAACTTATTTGCGATGAGGAAACATTTCTGGTATGTAAAAAAATAGAATGAAATTCTTCATAATCTTATAATTAGAATTCAAGAGCCACTTGATGATGATTAAATTATCTAATATTAGCGATAACTCACAACTTTTCTGTTATGAATTTCTACATAGAATTCCACAGCTTCTAGCCTTATGACTTTAAATATTCACGGATGAATCTATTAAAATTAATTTATCAATTAAGTTTTGAAAACAAGTTTGAAATTATTAATCGGTCTTTCTAAACAAAACTCATTTAAAATGAATCTCAAATATGATTGAGCATGTACAATTTCGAAACTTTTAAATATATTTTTTAACATTTGCCAAAAAAGTTACTGAAAATTCTGCTACGGTATAATAACATTAAGCCGTATCATCTCTAATTTGCTAAAGCATAATATAATAATTAGAGTGGTCTAAAATAAAGTGACTGTTTGGATTTTCACGGGCGACGGCAAATATGTATAGCCTAGTCGAAAAAAATGTACCTATTTTTTTCTGTTTTTTTTTTGTAAAGTCATTTTTCAGCCTTCGAAAATATTTGAAAGATTCTTGTTAAAGTTACAAAACTGTGAGCCCATTCTCAAGTTTAAGCTGCGAGGCCACTGGAGGTCTTATTGTTAGCAACTTACTCCGACTGGATTCGACTCGGTGTTTATTGCACTCGTCATAAAATCATTACCTGTGAACCTAAGGACATTTTTTTTACCTACGGTAAAATTATCATTTTTCCCTCATTTTTCAAACGCTTTTCTTTATTGTAAATCTTTGACCATTTGAGGTGTCCTTTTCCAAACACTCTGTACAAATTTCACTTCACACAAACTTAACCAAAGCGATAAGCTGCAAATATTGCAATTTTACCATAATTCTCCTTGGTGTAAAATTTTTACATAATATATATGAAAAGTTGGCAAAATCCATCTTTAAATCTATGAAAACAAATAACTCCCATATGGAATAAATTGGTTCATAATTTCTTATGAAAAGTTAAACTTGAAAAAGAAGTTGTATTTTTGCGTGCTAAATTCCATAAGAGGAACAATTGCTTTTCGAGAGCTGAAAAATGACTAAAGAAAACAAAAAGTAGGTATATTTTTTCAGCTGGTATTTGCTGCCGCCCATGTAAATCCAAACAGTCACTTATTTTAGATCACTTAATAATATATAAATAGTCGAGTCTTGGGCATAAAAGGGAATGAGAGGACAAACGTGAAACGATATTCACGCCTAATACCAAACGTGTCGTAATATCAAGAAATCCCATCTCTCAATGGACTTTTTAATGCGCGTCTCTCGAAGAACGGTGTTTAGGTAGTACTGGGTAGTACGCCATGGTTGACTGTGTTTGTCAAGAATCAAGATCCACACATGAGAATATGGCAATGTGTGTTCCCATGTGCGCCTCTTGTGTTTTGTGTAGAGTTGCTGGACCACTCTTCAGCTCTGGGATAAATCCCTTCCTTCTCTTCCCCCATCTCAACTCCTCTTACCTCTCTGAGAGCATCAGACCAACATCCTTGGCGAGTCCTGGGAGCGAGTTGGATTACGGTTACCAATAGTTGCTCGGCGAGGACAGAACGCATGTGCTCTCATCGTATGCACAAGTCACACGCGTCATACACTATTTTGCATACTATTTCGTCGTATACGTGTGGCTTAAAAATTATTGTACCCTCCATTTGCGTTTATGCTCCCGACTTTCTTTTGGATCCGAGATTGCGGTAAAATTGCAGAATGAGGCATGGGAAGCACATGTCGAAGCCGGAAATTAGTTTTTCGGTATAGGGAAATGTCACGCCTTGAGGAAATAGTCTTGTCAACACGCCTTCTTCATTATTATACTCGCGATGACGAAAAGCCGGTTGCGATATATTCGCAATGAGAAATGCGTTAAGATCTGTGCATCAGGTATTCAATCTTTGTTGGGCTCGTTGTTGGGCAATGTTTTGAAAGCATGAAAGTATTCTCAGAGTGTCGGGTTATTGATCTTTCCTTGGATATATCAATAACGCTGTAAATCTTAGAGATATTTTTTATCTGAAGTTGGATAAAAACGTTGAAGAGTATTGACAACATATAAAATTGTGAGTGCGGTTGTGCTCCTGATACAAATTATCCAATATTAGATCAAAATATATCTGGAATTGACTATATTGGGGGTCGCTGAAAGGTTAATTAAAGGTCATAATTGCTTAAACTATTCATCAGGAGGGTATCTTGACTCTTAATAGTTTGAATCTTGAATTATTTGTCTTGAAAGCACCTTTCAATTCCAAGTTCAAATTTATTTTCATCCTATAATCGTGAAACTTGCAAGTTGTATGCTGACAGCAGGCAAGATTACTGCTACGATTTGTTTACAGGGGATATGATCTATGGGATACATACATTTGAATTAAAAGATATTTATGGTACACGCGGTAATTGAAACATGAAAAAGTGCGATGGAATATATAATTACAGATTACCAAGATCGTAAAATAATGGCTGAAGAATCTGCAAACTCTTTATATGCAAAATAACAATATTGCAGTATGCTTTATGGGACATGTCTTTATCATTTTTATTACAAAGATGACGGTGTCGCTTGGTAATTTACTCTACTGACTTGGATTTAATTCAGTTTACTGGTTGCAGCACTCCAAACTGGTTTTGTAGGTAATTCGTAATCATCGATACCGTTATAATGAATTTCGTTCCTTTGGATAGCATCAAGAATGCATAATAAGTAGATAATCATGATTTTCTGGTAAGGGCTTTCGTTTACATGCTCGTTTTAGTAGACCTTTTATATGAAGAGTAATTCAATTTTTGCATACATTATACTATAATATTTTCGAGACTATTAGAATTTTTATTTTCTTTATACATATTTCAGAAGAATGAGATGGGCTCACTTTGAGTCGGATATTGACCCTTAATTGAGACGCAGCATTTTTGAGGCAAAAAGTCTTAAAAGTGAGTTGTTAAAATAAAGAAAATTACCAAAAATAAGACGCAGCAAAAGTAAGCCTAGCTTTTTTTCTGCGTAATAATTGATTTTCTCAAGAGTATCATAGTTCCTTAATTAGAAATGTCCTATGATAAGAATGTGGTGCGTGATTCATGCCTGAGGTATTTGTACCGTACATAGATATTTCCTAAATTTAAAGATAAAAATTCACATTCTTTTGCTATGTAGTTAGTGACGACGCTTATTCGGAAGAGCTCGTTATCTTTCCTGATTACTTATACTTACGTTTATTGCACATCACATGTGGACTTGCAGTGTACTATTTTACTCGAAAATGCCTCTTTCATAAAGAACAAAAACATTGTAAACGCATCGTATATCTGATGATCTACTATATACTTTAAAACAGAACAAATTCCAAACACATGCATGTACACTGTACAGAAAACTATATATCTGAAAAAATGTGTGCTTTATAATCTCTCATGTTCCAATCCACTCTACTGCTCTTTATGATAATTTTTCAAGACAAGAGCACCTAAGAAGATTTGTATGGTTAGGAATCCGTCAAAAGCAACCTTTGCTCTTGAAATTACGTAAGAAATGGACACGTTCAATGTTTTATTCATTCTCTTATAAAGGTAAATGATTTTCACACGTCAAGTGCTCAAGAAGCTACATAGAATAATTGTTATGAGTGTTTGGATAAAATTATGCTAATCGAAGATTTTGGGCACCTTTTGTCAATGAATTGGAATTTCCTGGTCGCTATACGTCAAACTCTATATTTACAGAAACTTAACGTTTTTTTTATAGTTACACATATACCATCCTCGGGTGAATTATAAGGATGAATGAAATGTGGCTTGTTTAGGGACGCCCACGTAGCCTGCGCAGAAACGGTTTATTGTATCGTATGCACAGACTGTAAATTGTCAAGCTCTCACAGGAATGTCGATTTTTCTTGACAACTTTCTACTCCTTCTGACGTCAGTTCGATAATGATTCTTGGCTGTATTAAAATGCAGTGAACCCGAGACCTATCTTAAGAGGATATTAAAGCGATAAGAAACACAAAGTGTGAAAAACACGTTAAATTGTTTGCAACTTTTATGTGTTTACCTTTGTTTTTGCACACTATATCGCATTCTGTAATTCATGTTGTATTTATGAAAATTAGAGAAATTTAATATTCAACAAATACAGTGCATTAGATGAGAGACTGGCATGCGTAATGAAAGGTGGGGAAGCAGATGTAGCACGTGGGAGTGCGGATGTCATTAAGTCGAAATTCACAAGGCATACTCTTATAACGTATCACTTGGCGTCTCTTCTTTCCGTGTATTTCATCTGTCTCGCAAAAGGAACCCATTATCTGCGAGAACAAATGTCGGAAAGAAGCTTCCAGCCCTCAAGGCCGTGTCCAAGACTTCAATTCAGACCAAACGACTTTTTTTTAATGTGCATTGTGTTTAAATTGCCCGACTTTAGCAAATAATTTATTCAGTTGAAGATAACCATTAAATGCTCATTTTAATTGAAAATTACAAATTAGACTTAAAAATACAGATAAATTCTTTCATTCATCGAAATAGTTCAAGACATTAATTCAGGAAGGTCATTAGAGGGGTTTTTCTTATCACAATTGTTTTATTTTCTGCTTAATATACTTGGAATAGTCTGGGCGTTCCCTCCAATTCCTTATCGTAAATATACTCTTCAGTAATGGAATCTCCTTTCATATACTATGCGAGAAATATATAATGAGACTGAAAAACGTTGCAATTTTCGAGCAGACATTGGAAAGTAAAAGAACCTTAGGAATGATAATGTGCATGCGCTCCCAAGTTGCAAAGAAGATCACTGCAGAATTTCAAGTTATAGAATAGAAACTGACGTCGACTTTCACAATTTGTACCGTTAACGATCGTAGTTAAACGATCGATTTGCAACTTACTTGGAAGTAATTTACTTTGCTTTACTATATAATATGTACAGTAGTAAAATTGAGAAAAATGTAGAGTGCTTTCGATGTACTGATTCACAGTTTTTAAAGTACTGATTGTAAAATTAATCCAACCGCGGATTGTAATTTCAAAAATGTACAAGACCTTGTTTCGAAATGCGGTTTGGTGAAAGAAAAAAATTCGAAAAACGCAAGGCTGGAGCCTTGCAAGGAAATTAATGTCAAGAACCGTGCATTGTATTGTCACAGCGGTGATTGCGAAATCTCTCCTTACAGAGAGTGCATACTTGAGTAATTACGCCAAGATTACCGCGAGGATACGAAAAGGTCGAATCAAATAACTTTTTTTTTCATTCTTTGTACATAATAAAGGTAGTAGTAGACGTTTCCCGGCCCGACAGACAGGTCGTTTTATCGGGTGCACACACATGAATATAGGCCTGTGTACGTATACGTTATAAGTGGCGTACTTTCTAAAGCTTATTATAACAATTTCAATAATAAAGGAGACGTTGTGCAAAACTTGCCTAGATTACGAGCAGACGCGTAGAATTTATTCTTAATCGGTGCGACCACGTTGTTTCAAATTCTTAATTTATTTATAAACGGGAAATAAAAAATGAGTTGAGTAGCAATGAAAGTGCAGACGATTTTACACGGATAAGACATAACGTTTATCGAATGATGAAATGCAGGAAAATGGAGTGGAGCATATTTCCTATATCGGATGTAATGATATTCTGGAAAAATTGAGGGAATTGTTGGGTTTAAAACGAATTTTAGAGTGTTTTAGTCGCTAATTAAAAATCTGGCGTTATTTATGAGCAGTTTTATATTTCAAAAGTCGCTCCAGGTTCATTCTTCATTATAGGTATAAATTTCCTTGATTGATTTCAGTCAGGCACGAAAAGTCACTACAAATAAGCAGCGTGATTAATCATCCAGTTATTCATTTATCACATTCAAAACAATTTATGTGTTTCAATAGTAGACAAATCTAAATTTTAATTAAGCACTTCTCGATCCCTTTTGATGGATTTATTTTTAATTGTTTAATTAAAAAACCAGAATTAAAGATTCCGCGATAAAAATTAACTTGGATTTATAAAAAGTCAAAGTGAAATCGACGACGCTTGTGTTCGATTTCTCAAGTCAAGTAGATCAAATTAAATCGCGATAAATTAATCAAAGACAGATTCATTGATCATCGAAAATATCATTATTTCTCTAATAAAGTGCTGTTGCTTGTTCTCTCAATTAAAACAAATAGGACGAGATCATTTAGGTCAATTCAGGCAATGAATTTCATTAAAGTTGAGATTCGGGGGGAAAAATTGTTTCAGCCTTGTCGCGGAGCATAAATGATAATAATTACTCTTGAACGACAAGAAATTTCGTTTACCGAGGCTCGCGACGCCCAGGAATGGTCTTGCTTTTTATTAAAAGCGTTTCTGTACATCTTTACGTGTATGTGTTAATACCCTTGTGTGGGAGATCTTGTGCATTGTCCACGTCCTATAGTCTATACTACCATACGAAACTTGTTGTTCTCATGTACGTGCAAAAAGACTTGTCTGATTGTCCCAAGCACAACTCCAGTTTTGATGTACTCGAAGCCAGAATGCTCGTTTGGTACCGAAGAAGAAATATACATGACTGTATTGTTACCTATAAAAAATAACTGTGGAGAATATGTTTCTTGTCTCGATCATGCGTCAAGTAAATATTGAGAGTCAAGCAGGGCTTGACATCCGCAAAACGACTTTACCCGTGTTTACCTTTAAGACTCATAAATCGTTTATGCCGTATATTTTCTGCACTCTTTTAAAGATTAGATGATTTCCAAAAAGGGGACTTTAAAAAAAAACGGGCTTCATTTAAGGTGCGTACAACATTAAGCTGTAAGAAAAGTTGTTACAGTGCGCAACAAAAATTAATGATTCAAATTGTTGGCAATTAATAGGGTAAAATTTATCAGGATTGAAGTATATCTAGTTTATTCGATTTTAATTCAAATATGCTTCCCCTTGGCACGATATTTTACTTCCTTTGCAGTTCTTTACATAATTGCTCATAAATAAGTCCTAGGATGACTTTAGAAACATTGTATAAATATTGCAGAGTTTTAAAAATAATTTAAGATAATTTGAGTTTCAGTTTTGGGCCTTTAAACCATCTTTGGGAAGAAAAAATGGTAAAATATCATTTTTTTCATAAAGTGAGTAACTGTTTTACAAGAATGTCTGAAAATGAGCCTGGGACTTGATAAAAAATTATATCAGAACTAATACAGACTAAAGTACTATCGTCAAAAGGCAGAAATAACCATTTATAAAGGATAGCAATAAGTTCTATTTAGTTTCTTTTTAATTTTTAGACGCAACTCTTGGGATACTTGAAAACAAATTTTTTGTAAACTAAAAAATTTTAAATAAATCTGCAAGACATCTCGGAATTTTTAAAAATCCTTTCTCTTATCAAAATTTTGTTGATTTTACTTTTACACACAAGAAAACCTTTCTTTTTTAACTTTTCAGAGGTAATTCTCTTAAATAAAGCGTTTTATAATTCAAATTTGTGATTCAGATTTATTTGAAAACCTAAGTAAAACAATTACACAGTTTTTTTAAAAAAGACGGTATTTACCATTTTCTTAAATTATGGGTGGTTTAAAGGTCCAAAACTGGAATTCAAATTGTCTTGAATCATTTTAAAAACTATGAAATATATTTAAAGAATATTTCTGAAGTCATCCTATCTCTTTTCTTATGAAAAATTATGTGAGGAACTGTGAAAAAAAGTAAAATATCTTTCCAAGGGGTAGTTTCTAAAAGTTTCATAATTTTATGTTAATTATTCAAGGCCAGAAATGTCTATGGTATATAAAAAAAGAACATTGTAAATTTGTAACCACAATTACGTTTAAAATTATTTTCAGTAATTTTAACCGTCATTTTATTGATATACTTGTTGCTTTTATTTAAATCATTTTTACATAAAATTAAATATTTAACACACTTTTTAGTGTTCAAAGGTCTTGGACTACGGGTTAAACATTTTTGTTTAATTTTTAAAAAATTGCACAATTATTTGTTTACAAATGAAAGAAAATAGGGGGTAGGGTAGTAAAAAAAACCTGGAACCCCTGGAAATGTCTGGGAGTTTTTCAAGCTTCTTCAAATTTGTTTAAGTTTAATGATAAATTTAATAACGATGTTTTTTTATTTGTAACAGTAAATATTAATGTGTTAAAGATGCACTTAATTAAAAGTACCTATGCAAATAATAAAAAAGGTTGTTATATTTATTCATAAATGTATGGGCTCTTACAACAAATTTTAAAATTGATTAATCATGTTTGTAGTATTATATATGTCTTTAATTAGTCGATATTGATCATTCTAATATATTTAAGAATATCCTGTAATGATAAAATGCCTTCAAAAATTCCTAAAAGCTTGTACCATTAAGAAATTACTTGTCCTGCTATAAAGTTATTTTCATAAATTAAAGAACATTGTTATTTAATTTTACAAGTAAAATATACTTTTGTACACATTCAGATATTTATAAGGATTGATAAAAAGATTATATATGGGTAATTGTCAAATTGGAGCCAACCTTGAAGTCCCAGTAATATAACATTAACTTAGAAACTCGTACTGTTTTTTTTTTAAATTTAATAAATAGTTATTATCATCCTCTACAAAATGTTCATTTCTTTTTTTTTATTTGTGTTCCTGTTTACTTTAATTTAATATAAGAACACCCCAAACGTCATTACCGTGCGGCGTCCCAACCTCACTTTGCACAAGGATAAACAGTTTTTCTCCTTTTTTGTAGGCAGTAACCCGAAAAAACGCTTGTCTTATCAAGTTTGTAAACTTTAGATGAACATAAATTTAATTTATGCACATTTTTCAAGTAAAATAAATAATATTGTACAAACCTTAAAGTCTGTCCCTCGATTTTTGTCATTTCAGACGTCATTGCCGTACGTCTTTTTTTCAAGTAAAATATTGTAGTTACAATTGAGTAATAAATACAGAAATGTTAAGCGTTTTGTTTAATACAATATTCTATAAAATTGAGCATAAAGTAATAACTCTTTTTTTGTAAATTCGATATTAAAACTGAAAAATGCATTTTGACAACAAAAACATCATTACTGTACGTGAGTTAAAAACCAGTTTCGGAGTGAAAAAAAGTTACAAAAACCATTCCGTTACTTGCTCAGCGGTGTTTTCTTCCATAAGTAGGTGACTTTTTATGATTAAAATCTGTTATTTTTTTATAAACATTAAAAAAGGCTAAACTTCATCAATTTTCTCGCATCATTCCTGTATGGTACAATAGATTTGTTATTAATAATATACTGTATACTTTATGTAATTTTTATTCACAATTGTGACAAATAAATTAATTTTGTAGGTTTCAAATTTTATATGTAGCCAGTCTCAGCCGTCTCAATAAAAAGTAGAACTTCTCTTGAAATTAAAAAAAAAATAATCTACAATAGTTAAATATTTCGTTTTTCCTAAATAGCATGCGTTGCAGTATTCGCTTTTGAACTTTTTAAAAGCTCGTGCTCTCTTTCATCAAACTTACAACCTCAAATCCACTTTCCGTATTTCATGTAAGAATTTAATTATTATTTCTTATTTTCAAAACTGCCCCTTTTGGATTTAAAATTTTTAGA
>JAABKJ010007432.1:0-20979 GCA_011634705.1 Andricus grossulariae | reverse complement strand
GGATATTTTTGAAGAGAATAGGTGAATAAAAGCTTTTAAATAAAATGAATTAAATGGGCTTCAATATGAAACGCTTGACTTTTTTAAGATTTCAAGTCGAAACATATTGGATTTTCAACAAAAAAGTTGAATCTTCAAAAAATAAAAAATTTCTACCAAAAGAGATGAATTTTCAACCCAAAAATACGATTCTTTTACAAAATAGTTAATTTGTCAACCAAAAAAGACGAATTTTCAACAAAATAGTTAAATCCGCAACTAAAACAGATTAATTTTTAACCAAACAGTTTCATTTTTAACTAACAAAGATAAATTTCAATTATAAATATCAATTTTCAAACAAACATTTTCAATTAAAAAAATTAATTCTCTCTAAAAACTAAATTTTCAACAAAATAGTACATTTTTCAACCAGAAGATGTATTTTCAACTAAAACGATGAATTAAAAAAAAAAGGAATTTTTAATAATGTAGTTCATGTTTTAACCAAGTATTTGAGTTTACAATAAAAAAGATGACTATTTAACAAAATAGTTGCATTTTCAACAAAATAATTACTTCTACTGTCTACCAAAAAAGACGAATTATCCACAAAATACATGAATTTTCAACTAAAAAAGATCAATTTTAAACAAAATATTTTAATTTTCACTAAAATTGCTACATTTTCAATCAAAGATGGAATAGTTAAATTTTCAGTAAAAAATAATTTTCAACAAAAAATGAAACGACTTTTTGATAAAATATTTGATTTTTATACCAGAAATGAATCTTAAACCAAAAAAATGAAGTCTTAACAAAGTAGTACAACTTTCAAACAAATAGTTGAAAGTTTGACCAAGAAAGGTGTCTTTTTAACAAAATAGTTGCAGTTTCAACATAATAATTAAATTTTCAATCAAATGGTAGGATTTTCAACCAAACAGATGATTTTTTAACTAAGAAAAATTATTTTTTACCAAAAAAGACGAATCAGCCACAAAGTACATGAATTTTCAACTAAACAAGGTCAATTTTCAAGCAAATATTTGAATTTTCAACTAAAAAGGATCAATTTTCAACGAAAAATGGAATCATTAAATTTTCGGTTCAAAAAATTAATTTACAATCAAAAATAAAACGAATTTTCAATAAAATATTTAAAGTTATCATCAAGGAGATGAATTTTCATTTTTAAAAAATGAATTTTTGACAAAGTAGTTAAAATTTTGACCAAAAGAATGACTTTTTAACAAAATAGTTGCATTTTAAACAAAATGATTAAATTTTCAACAAAATATTAGAATTTTTAACCAAACAAAGGATTTTTTAACCCAAAGGTTAATTTTTTTATAAAATAGACGAATTATCAACAAAATACATGAATTTTCAATCAAATTTTAGATTTTCAACTAAAAATGATCAATTTTCAGCCAAAAAGGGAATGATTGAATTTTCAGTTAAAAAAAATTAATTTTCAATCAAAAATAAAACGACTTTTCAATAAAATATTTAAATTTGCACCAAAGAGATGAATCTTCATTTAAAAAAAATGAATTTTTAACAAAGTAATTCAATTTTCAACCAAGTAGTTGAAATTTTGACCAAAAAATGACTTTTTAACAAAATAGTTGCATTTTCAAAAAAATAAATTTTCACCCAAATGGTAGGATTTTTAGCCAAACAAAGGATTATTTAACCAAACGATAAATTTTTTCCCGAAGCAGACGAATTATCAACATAATACACGAATTTTCAATGAAATATTTGAATTTTCAGCTAAAAATGATACATTTTCAGCCAAAAATGGACTGGTTAAATTTTCAGTTAAAAAAATTAATTTGCAATACAAAATAAAACGAATTTTCAATAAAATATTTCAATTTTGCAGCAAAGAGATGAATCTTCATAAAAAAATGAATTTTTAACAAATAATTCTATTTTCAACCAAGTAGTTGAAATTTTAACCAAAAAATGACTTTTTAACAGAATATGTGAATTTTTAACCAAACAAATGACTTTTTAACCCAAAGACTAAGTTTTTTCAACAAAAAAATACGAAATATGAACAAAATAAATAAATTTTCAATCAAATATTTGAATTTTCAACTAAAAACGATAAAATTTCAGCCAAAAATGGAATGGTTAAATTTTCAGTTAAAAAAATTAATTTGCAATAAAAAATAAAACGAATTTTCAATAAAATATTTAAATTTTCGACCAAAGAGATGAATCAACCAAAAAAAATCACTTTTTAACCAAAAATAGTTGGATTTTATTATAGGATTCTAATAATTAAGTTCGCATTTAAGCAAAATAACGAGAAAAAGTGTAAAAAAGGGAAGTTTCTTGAAAACAGGGGAAAAGATAAGAAGTCTTTTTTAAAAAAAGGGAAAAAGAGAGGAATACGGGAAAAAGTGTGAAGTCTGAAATATGAAATTAATTTTCAAACATATTAAGTTATTATTGAACTGTACCGTTGAAGGGTCATCTTTCGAAAAATTCGTCAACTTTGTTCATATTTCAACTTATCCCTTCTGGCAAATTTTTAAACTATAAAAAACGTTTTTTAATCAACACTTTACAAGATTCCCGGCTAATAAATAAATGGTGGGTTAAGAAAATAAAAAAATAAAATAAAATGCTTACTCAGCGTTTCCAGCGTAACTAAGTTGTGGTGGCCGAATTCCAAAATGCACAATTTCTGGATAAGCTACCACTCCAGGAGGCTGTTCACTCTGATTTCTATCCAGCTGATCAACTCTGACACTGCAAGGTTTTTTTCCAGGATAAGTCACCACCATTCCCTTAACTTCGTCAGCAATATTTTGCCATTTGTACTGCGGCATATCAGCCAATTTTTGAAGATCATCTTCCTCGATTAAGAGCTTGCTGCTTTTTATAAGATAATTTAGAACCTCGTTCATGGACAAAATTTCCTGACCATTATCAGGCAAATCGCGGACGAATCTAGGCATAAAATGAAATTGTCCACAGCCTGATTTGTCTTGAGCTGCATGCAAATCGAAATCCACCAACTCCAGGATTTCTTTAAAAAGGTACTCATCTGAAACAAATATTTCGTATTAATTCAAACAAATATTACCAGGGCTCGGATTGAGTTCAAGGATCAAAATTATTGTAAATAGTGTCATAAATTTAAAAAATAGTGTAATAACATTTTTTAAGTATTAAAAATAAAATTCAATATTGATTTAAAATATTATTCTTTAGTCTATAAATTATCAAAATTTCTATTTCATGCTTCAGTCTTTCCCCTTTTTCTCATTTTCTACTTGAATTCGAACTGAATTGATAGAACCCTATAAGAAAATCCAACTATTTTTGGATGAGAAATAATATTTTTTGGTTTAAAATTTTATTATTCAATTTAAAATTAACTTTTTTGTTCAAAATTCATAATTTCAGATTAAAAATTGAACTGTTTTGCAGAAAATTTGTCTTTTTGGTTTGGTTGAAAATTAATCTGTTTTGGTTGAGGTTTTTAATATTTTATTCAAAATTTCTCTTTTTTGCCCAAATTCAACTGTTTTTAATTTCAAATTAAAATATTTCTTAGTTGAAATCTCAACTATTACATTCTTTATTAAGAATTCATCTCTTGGGGTGAAAATTCCACTATTTTGTATATAATTCTTAATTTTTTGTTGAATTCAACTGATTTTTATTTAAACTTAAAATATTTTTGGATTGAAATATCAAATATATTACATTTTCGTTTAGCATTCATCTTTTTAAATTAAAAACTGTATTCTTGGGTTGAAAATTAATTATTTTGCGGAAATTTCAACTATTTTGTTAAAAAGTGATCCTTTTTGGTTGAAAATTCAACTATTTTCGTAAAAATGCAACTATTTTCGTAAAAATGCAACTATTTAGTTCAAAAATAACTTTTTTCTTTAAATTAATAATATTGGTATAACAATGCAACTGTTTTGTAGAAAATTAGTATTATTTGCTTGGAAATTCAAATGGTGAAAAATTAACGTTTTAGTTGAAAATTATTTTTGAGTTAAAAATTGAACTGTTTTGTTAAAAATCCTGCATTCCGGCTTGAAAATTCAACCATTTGGTTCAATTTTTTTTCATTCTTGACGGACAAAGCATTCTTGTTTGAAAATTCAAATATTTTGTTGAAAATTCGACTTTTTGGTTGAAAATTAAACTGTTTTATAGAAAATTCATCTTTATGAACTGAAGGTTTGACAGTTTGATAGAAAATTCAACAATTTGGTTTAAAATACAAATATTTTGTTGAAAATTCATATTTTTGGGTTGAAAATTCCAATGTTTTGTAAATAATTCGTTATTTTTTGTTGAATTTGACTGTTTTTTATTTAAGCTTCAAATATTTTTGAATTGAAATATCAAATATTACATTTTCGTTAAGAATTCATATTTTTTGGTTAAAAACTTTATTATTGGGTTCAAAATTAATTATTTTGCGGAAATTTCAACTACTTTGTTGAAAAGTGATCCTTTTTGGTTGAAAATTAACTTTTTTGTTTAAATTCATTATTCCGGATTAAAAATTCAAGTGTTTGGTAGTAAATTCGTGTTTTCAGCTGGATAATTTAACTGGTCGAAAGTGAACTTTTGGTTGAAAGTTCATTATTTTCGGTTGAAAAGTCTACTATTAAATTTTTGGTTAAAAATTCTTTTTTTTTTTGTTTAAAATTTTATTATTTGGTTCAAACTTTACGCTTTTTGTTCAACATTTATCTCTTTTTTTGAAAATTCATCTTTTCGGTTTAAAAATTCATCTCTCTCTGTAGAAATTTCACCTTGTCTGGTAAAAAATGTAACTGTCAGGTAAATTAATTAAATTTAGCTATTTGTTTGAAAATGTATGTATTTTGTTGAAAATTGTATTATTTGGTTCAAAATTTAATTATTTTGTTGAAAGTTCAACAATTTTGTAAAAAAGTTGAACATTCTTCTGTTTGGCTTCAAAATTTAACTATTTAATTGCAATTTTTTTCTTTCTTAACCAACACATTTTTTAATTATTTATTTTTTGAAAATTCAACTATTTCTTTTTTAATATTCATCTTTTTGGTTTAAAAATTCATCTACTTATGTAGACATTTCTTCACCTTTTTTTTTGTTAAAAGTGCAACTGTGCGGTTAAAAATTAATCTGTTCCGGTTGAAAACCAACTTCATATTTTCGGGTTAAAAATTCAATTTCTTTGTAAAAAATTCATTAGTTATGTGTTTGATAAATTGTGTATTTTGTTAGACATTCATCTTTTTTGTTCGAAAATTTGTCAAATTAGTAGAAAACTCATCTATTTTGTTGAAAAAAAATCGTATTTTTTGGTAAAAAATGATTCTTTTTGGTTGGAAATGTAACTATCTTGTTGAAAATTTATGTATTTCGTTGAAAAGTCGTCTTTTCTGGTAGAAAATCAATCAACTTTCATAAGAAAAACATTTTTTTTGTTTCAAGATTCATAGTTTTAGTCGAAAATTAATTTCTTTAGTTAAAAAATATAACTACTTAGTTGAAAATTCAACCTCTTGGTTGAAAATTTACTTTTTTGTTGAAATTTAAACTACTTTGTAAAAAATTCATTTTTTTAGTCGAAGATTCATCATTTTAGTTAAAAATTAATTTCTTTGGTTGAAAATTCAACTATTTTGTTGGAAATTTGTTTTGTTTTTGATTAAAAAATTAATTTTTTCAGTGAAAATTTAATTATTTAATTTTAGGTTTAAATTTATCATTTTTAGTAGAAAACTCATGTATTTTGTTGAAAAAAGTCGTCTTTTTTGGTAGAAAATTATTCCTTTTGGTTAGAAATGTAACTATCTTGTTGAAAATTTATGTATTTGGTTGAAAAGTCGTTTTTTCTGGTAGAAAATCAATTTTTTTGGTCAAAATGCAACTGTTTGGTTACAAATTATTCTGTTTTAGTTGAAGATTCAAGTCTTTTGTTAAAAATTCCTCTTTATTGTTTAAGTTGAATTGTTTTTTATTTTAAATTAAAATCTTTTTTGTTTGAAATATCAGCAATAGCCGGAATTTGAATTACTTTCTTAAAAATTCATTTCTTTGGTTAAAAAATTTACCAATTTTTTGAAAATTTAACTGCTTGGTTGAAAGTGGACTTTTTTGTTGTAAATTTATATTTTCCAGTTGAAAATTTAACTTATTTGTAAAATATTCGTTTTTTAAATTGAAAATTATTTTCTTTCAATGAAAATGAAACTATTCCATTTTTGGTTAAAAGTTGATGTTTCCAAGTTTAAAAATTCAACTATTTGGTTGAAAATTTATGTAATTTGTCAAAATTCCCAATTTTTCGTAGAAAATTGATCTTCTTGGATGAAAATTCAACTGTTTTTTTTTTACAAAGCTCTGCTTTTTAGCTTGGAAATTAAACATTTTTGATTAAACTTTTTTTCTTTATTTACTTAAAAATCTGGCATGCTCAAAATTTCAACTCTTGTTAAAAATGAACCATTTTTATTTAAAAATTCATCTCTTCTGGTAGAATTTTCTTCTTTTCTTTTAAATGTCACTTTTGGATGAGGTTTAACTATTTTGTTGAAAATTTGTCTTTTTTGGTTCAATTCAACTGGTTTTTTATTTAAAATGAAAATCATTTCTTGGTTAAAATATCAACTATTACATTTTTTGTTGAAAATTGACGATGAATGCTTTTGTTTAGCATTTTTTATTCTTGAAGCCAATCACATTCATTGTTTTTTATAATTCAAATATTGTTAAATGTGATACTTATTTTCTATTTAAATTGTTTAAATTTAAGCTTTTTAAATTTTGATATAATATTAAAAGTGTTTCTTGTTTGAAACTGTTCAAGCTGAAATTCCTGCATTTATAATTGTTCAATTGTTATATTTCTATTATAAGCTGTACGATTTAGAAAATTATTGAACTCTGAAAGTCTTAATTTCAACATTTTCATGATTTGAATATTATGAAAATATGAAAACACTTTTACAGGGTGGCCGTTTTAATCAAAACACTTTTCACCTGAACAATTTTTTGTTAAATGCAGTTAAACTGTCAAATTAACAATTTTAAACTTTTATAAATTGTAGAGCAATTTTAAGCTAGAAATATTAAAAATTGAACATTTACATTTTTTTAATAGCTGAATACTTCTTAAATTAAAAGTTAAATTATTTTTACTTTAAATAGTTTTAAAATCTTTGAAATGTTTCAAAATTTTATTTCAAAATCTTGAAAAATCTACATGTTTTTTTACATTTTTTACTAAATTCTAAATTATTTTTGAATTTTTTTCAGAACTTCTAAACGGCTTTTAAAATGACTCGAAATTTTTCTAAATTTTTTTTTTAAATCCTGACGAATAAAAAAAATTTCCTTAAAATCTTCCTAATTCATTTTTGACAATTTTGTAAATCTTTCCAAAAGTTTTTAAATATTCTCTTGAAATTAATTTTTCAAAATAAAAAATTGGTTTTTAATTTTTTTATACACGCAGCCACTTCGTTTCAATTATCTGATATCAATTAAATTTTTTAAATAATTTTGAATGTTCTTAAAACTTCTAAAAGTCTCTTCAATTTACTCGAATTTGTTTTGAGAATAATAGGTGTTCAATTGTTATTTATACATTAAAATTCAACAATTTGACTTACAAATTAGGCTTTTTTAAATTGAATAATTAAAATGGTAACGTCCAAGGTTTAGTTTCTTTGTTTTTAGTTTTGAATATTGGATTTATAATTAACGATTTTAAGTGAACAGTCAGATATTTCTAGATATTAAGTAATTGTTCTTTTTCTTAATTAAAAATTTTCAAATTGAATGGTTTAAACATGGAACATTTTAGAATGAAACAATATTTGAAATTTAATAAAAGCCTTTAATTATAAATATATTATTTTGAAGTTGTTTCAAAATTGAAAATAGTTCATAATGTTTCAATCGGGCATTTACATTTGTTTAACTAATAAGACTTTCCAATTGAAACAGTTTAAATTTGATCGTTAAATTATGGAAATTCTAAAACTGTGAACTGATTCTGAATAGTCTTGTAAAATCAATTATTATTCACTTTTTAATCCTGAAAGTACAGTTCAATTTTACAAATCATTACATAATTAATTTATATTCAGAGCTGATCAACTAAAAATATTTTTTATCCAAAATCTTCAATTTCAAACGCTTCTAATATCCGTTTCTTTAAATCTTTAAAACTGCATTTTAAAATTCTTTTAATCAAAATGTACGCTTAAAAACTAAAATCTAAAACGGAAAATTTGTAAAGTGAAAGATTTTCTAATTAGACATTCTAAACTGAATGATATCACAATTGAAAAATATAAAAATTTAACTAGCTACTTCAAAAAACGTTTGAAATCAAAGTGGGACACATTTTTTTCTAAAAATAGGTAAAATTCCCGGTCAAAAAATAAATTCACTGTCATTTCCCGGGGTTCGCCGGTAAGTGAATTAAATGTGGATTGTCAATACTTACGAAAAAAATCGAGTTCACGAACGGTGAAATTCTCAGGTAACTTTTCCTCGATGTAGAGAATCGTGTACTCGATATTGAATCGAATAACTTTACATGTTGGTAACTTGGTGAGAGGGAAATGGGAAAGCATGGAAAATCCTTCAAAAATAAATTCATGCTCGTCGTGTTTAATTATCGTTGGAGTTTTTGTGAGGAAGTTGGTTGGCGGGCTAATGGTAATTCGGTAATGATAGAGTTTATCGCCGTTATTGGTGTTTAAATCGCATCTATTAATTGCATTTTCTCCTGCATAAATTCCATGCCTGATTCCGGATCTTCTCGATTTTTCACTACATCTACAAAGCGGACCATCGTTCATCTACAAAGAAAAAATAAATCGTCAGGAGCCTTCATTTTTGCTGAATTTTCTGAAAATAGTTTCCGAAAGATTTGTATTTTTATTTTATAATTATTAGTGTGATCATAAATGAACCCTGATTTTTGGCAGAACTGAAAAATATATTTAGGGCTCTGCTTTTTTTCATTCCAAGTCGATTTTTGTAAATAAAACGTTTATTCGATTTAAATAATCGCTTTTTGTGAAGTTTTACTTCATCCTGCGACAAAACTAGTGTATTGTACAAATGCTGAAGTAAAAATAAACAAACAGCGATTATTTGAATAAAATAAATATTTTATTTACAAAAATCGACTTGGGGGACCTCTAAACATATCTTTTTAACTCTGCCAAAAATCAGGGGTTATTTTGCCTTTTTTTGGACCACCCTAATAATTATTATTGATAATTATAATATAATTATAATTATATATTAATAATTATCAATTATTTTACCTCTCCAGGATCATTAAACCACATTTCAGGATGTAACCTCTGAGGATGTTGTTTTTTCGCCATCAATTCCTCCATCGTTCTATCATCTTCTTCCATGGAATCGCTATCGCTATCAGACGATGAACTGCTGCAAGCTTCAGATTTGTGCTTACATAATCTTGCTCTCGTTTTTCTTGGCGGAGGTTCGTAGGGAGGCTAGACAGAAAATTTCAATATAAGAATCCTATTTCAAAATTCGAATATTTAAATTAAGATTTAAATTAAGCCTCAGATTTGGTCCCTAAAGTCCCCTATTTGCAATATTTAAACCCGAAAGTCCCCTATTTGCAAGACTTTATCCCCTCGTTTGTCCTAAAGTCCCACTTTTAAATCTTATGGTCCCTAAAGTCCCTTATTTTCAAGATTTATTTCTTCGTTTGTACTAAAATCCCCTATTTTCAAGATTTGATCCCTAAAGTCCCCTACTTTAAAGATTTTGTCTTCTCGTTTGTTCCTAAAGTCCCATATTTGTAATATTTTGATCCTAAGCTCCCCTATTCTCAAGATTTTATCCCTAAAGTTCCCCTTTTCAAAATTTACTACTCAAACTCCCCTATTTTCAATATATAGTCCATAAAGTCCTCTATTCTACAGATTTTGTCCCCCTTTTGTCCCTTAAGTTCCCTATTTGCAATATTTTGATCCTAAAATCCCCTATTTTTAAGATTTGATCCCTAAAGTTCCCTATTTGCAATATTTAAACCCGAAAGTCCCCTATTTTATAGGATTTAGTCCCTGAACTACATAACTTTAAAGACTTTGTCTCTAAAGTTCCTTATTTTCAATATTTGGTCCCTAAAGTTCCCTGTTTACCATATTTGATCCTTAAAGTCCCCTATTCTTAAGATTTTGTTTTCTGGTTCATCATTAAGGCCCCTATTTTTAATTTTTGGTACCTAGAGTCTCCAATTTTCAAGATTTGATTCTTAAAGTCCACTTTTTCAGGAACTGGTCCCTAAAGTCCCCTATTCTCAAGATCTAGTCCCTAAGATCCCCTTTTTGCAATATATGCTTTCCACGTTTGTCCCTAAAGTCTCCTATTCTCAAATTATGTCTCCCCGTTTATCCTGAAATCCCCTATTTTCAGGACTTGGTTCCTCAGGTCGCTTATTTTTAATTTTGGTCCCTCAAGTTCCTTATTTTCAATATTTAGTCCTTAAATCCCCCTACTGTATTAATTGGTCCCCTTGTTTGTCCCTAAGGGCCCATATATTCAAGATATGGTCCCTAAAATCCCCTATTTTTCAAGATTTATCCATGAACTCCCTAATTTTTAGGTTTTAGTCCCTAACGTTCCCTATTTTCAAGATTTATTCTCTAAAATCCCCTATTTTCAATATTTAGTCTCTAAAGTTCCCTATTTTTCAGGATTTTGTCCCTAAGATCCCCTATTTGCAAGATTTGGTTCCCTAGTGTTCCTTAAAGTCCCCTATTATCAATATTTTGTCCCTAAAATCCCCTATCCGTCAAGATTTATCCCTGAACTCCCTAATTTTTAGGATTTAGTCCCTAAAGTTCCCTATTTTCAAGACTTATCCTCTAAAATTTCCTATTTTCAATATTTGGTCTCTAAAATTCCATATTTTTCAGGATTTGGTCCCTAAGATCCCCTATTTGCAAGATTTGGTCCCCTAGTTTTCCTTAAAGTCCCCAAGTATCAATATTTGATCTCTAAAATTCCATATATTCAGGATTTAGTCTCTGACGTCCCTTATTTGCAAGATTTAATTCCCTAGTTTATCCTTAAGGACCCCTGTTTTCAAGATTTGATCCCTAAAGTCCCCTACTTTCAGGATTTGGTCCCTAAATTCCCCTACTTTCAGGAATTGGTCACTGAGGCCCCCTATTTGCAAGATTTGGTCAACTAGTTTGTCCCTAAATTCCTCTATTTTTAAGGCTTGGTCCTTAAAATCCTCTATTCTCAAGGTTTAGTCTCCTCGTTGGACCCTAAAGTCCCCTCGATCTGCTGTAAAGCCCCCTAGTTTCAATTTTTGGTCCCTAAAGTCTGATATTTTCAATATTTCGTCTTGAAAGTCCCCTTTTCCGAAGATTTTGTCCCCTCGTTTGTCCCTAAAACCCATATATTCAAGATATGGTACATGAAATCCCCTATCTTTAAAGATTTATCCCCGTACTCCCTAATTTTTAGGATTTAGTTCCTAAGGTTCCCTATTTTCAAGATTTATTCTCTAAAATCCCCTATTTTCAATATTTGGTCTCTAAAGTTCCCTATTTTTCAGGATTTTGTCCCTATGATCCCCTATTTGCAATATTTGGTCCCCTAGTTTTCCTTAAAGTCCCCTAGTATCAATATTTGGTCCCTAAAGTCCAAAATTTTCAGGATTTAGTCTCTAATATCCCCTATTTGCAAGATTTAGTTCCCCACTTTGTCCTTAAGGCCCCCTACTTTCAAGATTTGATCCCTAAAGTCCCCTAGGTTCAGGATTTGGTCCCTAAATTGCCCTACTTTCAGAATTTGGTCCCTAAGGTCGCCTATTTGCAAGATTTGGTCAAATCGTTTGTCCCTAAACTCTTCTATATTCAAGATTTGGTCTCCAAAGCCCCTATTTAAATGCCCCTATTTTAATTTAAATGCTAAATGTGTTACTAATAAAATATATTGGATACACTTTCAGTATAATAAAAGTATAATTTTCTTCCTTTTAAAATCATCACAAAATGAGTGCAAGTTTCGAAATAAATGTAAAAATCATGTGTAAAATCACATAATTGCATTAATCAGCAGGATTTTAATAATTTAAGTCTTTCGAAATTATCCAATTACAAATTGTAGGCTTTTGAACTTGAATCATTTTCAATGACAAATTAAAAAAATATAACTATATAAAATTCAATCAAATTTTCGTTGTAAAAATTGTTTCGTTTTAAATTCACATCCTATACAATTGCACAATTTCGTAGTAAAAGCTTAACAATTTTAAATTAAAATATCAAAAGACGATTTCAAATTCAAATTGTTAAAAAAAGTATTTCTTGAACGTGAAAAAAGTACCCATTGTGCCCCATTTTTTCCCCCGTAAACTGTCAGACCTAAAATTATTTTACAATAAAATTTAAAACTAACTTGTGCGGCTCTTGCGGCTTCGGCTCTTTTTATAAACAACATATTGAAAATATCACAAAGTTCGTTCAACTTTTGAGTGCCTCTCATGATTTTTGGATTGCTCTCGTCCCTCTGATAATACAAATCGGCTGGGGCTGTTCTAGTCCAGATTTTTCGCTCGTTTTCGATAATTCCTTCTGTTCCGATAGCATTCAATTCTACCAATTTCTTCTCTATATCTTTACTCGTTGCACAATAATTTCTCCTGCAAGAAAATTATATCTTTACAGCAATTTCAAGGCTCAGACTTAATTCAAAGATAAAAAATAGTATCTCTATTGGCATAGATAATGAAAAAAGTAGCAAAATAGTGGCATCAACTTTTTTTAAATAATAAACTTATGACCAATTTTTCATTCAGATATGAAAACAACATTATAACTAGGAGATAAATAATGGTAATGGAAAAAATTGTATTTGGAAGATATTATGAAAGAAAAATTATCACTACAAAAAAATAGTACATCCCTGAATTTTTAACAAAATAGTTAAATTTTCACTAAAAGAAATGAATTTTTACTACAATGATAAATTTTTGAGCAAAAAAATTAATTTTCTATAAAATTGTTGTATTTTAAGCTAAAAAATGAATCTGGTACCAAAAAAGGCAAATTTTCAACAAAATACATAAATTTTCAACTAAAAAAATATAATTGTTCAACCAAAAATAGAAGAGCTAAACTATCAGTTTAAAAAATCAATTTTGAACAAAAAAAAATAATTTTCAACCAAAAACATGAAGTTTCAACTAATGAGATTACTTTTCTACCAAAAAAGACGAATTTTCAAACAAATACATAAATTTTAAACAAAATAGTTAAATTTTCAAGAAAACACATGAATTTTTACTAAAAACATGGTGTTTCAACTAACGAAATTACATTTCTACCAAAAGAGACGAATTTTCAACCAAATAATTGAATTTTCAATCAAGAAGATTTATTTTACTTATTTATTATTAAAGATAAATTTCCAAAAAAAGGAAGTAATTAAATTTTCAGATTAAAAAAATTAATTTTCAACCAAACAGTATAATTTTCTAACAAAAAATATTAATTTTTATCAAAACACATACATTTTCAACCTTTTAGTTGAATTTTCGACTTTAAAGATAAATTTTCGACCAAGAAGATTAATTTTCTAACAAAAAAATCGAATTTTCAGCACAATACATGAATTTTCAATTTAAATTAATTAATTTTCAATGAAACAGTTGCACTTCTAACAAAAAAAGATTAAATTTTGAAGATAAAAGATGAATTTTCAAAACAAAAACACGAATTTTCTATCAAACATGGAGTAGTTAAATTTTCAGTTAAAAAATTATTTTTCAATCAAAAATAGGAATTTCAACAATACAAATAAATTTTTAAAAACTTGTGTCGTTTTTCCATAAATTTAATTTGTTTATTTTCAATGTTATTTTTTTACAATTTAAATTAAAAATACGCATCCTATTAAAAAATTATTGATGACAAATTCGTAGCTCTTTTTTGGGGTAAACAAATTTTGTTGATTTATTTTTTTCCTATCTTGTTTCGTTTGTCTAGAAATTCAATTTTTCTATTTTTAATGCAGTTTTTTACGAATAAAACAAAAACTACGTGTCCAATCAAAAAGTGACCTGTAACGAATTTATAGATTGAAAATTTACTTTTTGTTGAAAATTCAACAGTTTTGTAGAAAATTCGTCTTTTTGGTTAAAAACTTCAACAATTAGATAGCAAATTTGAGTATTTGCTTGAAAGTTGATGTATTTTGTTGAAAATTCTTCTGTTTTGGTAGTATATCAATTTTTTGGTTAAAAATACAACTGTTTTGTTGAAAATTAATCTCTGTTAGTTGAGTATTCAAGTATTCTGTTGATTATTCGTTTTTGATGGTTAAATCCAACTGCTTTTTATTTCAAACCAAAATCCTTGTCTGTTAAAATATCAAATACTACATTTTTTATTGAAAATTCAACTTTTTAGCTGAAAAACTCAACTCTTTGGTTGAAAATTGAACTATTTTCTTAAAAGTTCATTTTTTTGGTTGAAGATTCACATTTTTAGTTTTTTTGTTGAAAATTAATTTTTTTAACTGCACATTTAACTATTTGGTTGAAAATTGAACTGTTTTGTTGAACATTCATCTTTTTGGTTCGAAAATTCAACAAATTGGTAGAAAATTTAACTATTAGGTTGAAAAGTTATGTTTTTTGTTGAAATTTCTTCTTTATTGGTTAAATATCATTTTGTGTTAACTGTTTGTTTAATAATTAATCTGTTTTAGTTGAGTATTCAAGTATTTTGTTGAAAATTCGTTTTTGTTGGTCAAATACAACTGTTTTTATTTCAAATTAAAATTTGCTTGTTAAAAATTCTTTTATTTATTGAAAATTAATTTTTTTTAACTATCGATTCAACTATTTTGTTAAAAATTCAACTGATTAGTAAGAAATTAATTTTATTATTGAAAATTCAACAAATTTGTAGCAAATTTAACTATTAGGTTGAAAATTGACGTATTTTATTGAAATTTCTTCTTTGTTGATCAAATATCAATTTTTTGGTTAACTACTTGTTTAAAAATTAATCTGTTTTAGTTGAGTATACAAGTATTTTGTTGAAAATTAATTTTTCTTGGTCAAATACAACTGTTTTTATTTTAAATTCAAAATTATGTTGTTAAAACATCCACTGCTACATTTTTTCTTGAAAATTCATCTTTTTGGGTGGAAAATTCAACTCCTTGATTAAAAGTCGAACTACTTTCTTAAAAGTTCATTTTTTTGGTTCAAGATTCACAGTTTAGTAGAAAATTCTTTTATTTACTGAAAATTAATTTTTTGAACTGAAGATTGAACTATTTTGTTGAAAATTCTTATTTTTGGTAGAAAAAAACACCACTTTTTTGTTTAAAAATAGAACTGTTTCGTTAAAAATTAGTCTGTCTTGGTTGAAAATTTACTTTTTGTAGAAAATTTAACATTTTAATTTAGAGTTGATATATTTTGTTAAAAATTCTTATTTTTTTGGTAGAATATTAATTTCTTTGAATAAAAATTCAACTATTTTTTTGAAAATTATTCCGTTACTGTTAAAAATTAACCTTTTTTTGAAAATTAATTTTTTTAACTGAAAATGTAACTATTTTGTTGAAAATTCAACTACTTGATCAAAAATTAATTTTCTCGTTGAAAATTCACATCCTTGGTTGAAAATTCAACTGTTTTATTGAAAATTCGTCTTTTTGTAGAAATTTCACGTTTTTTTGTTAAAAATACACCTGTTTGGTTAAAAATTAATCTGTTCCGGGTGAACATGAACTTTTTGTTGTAAATTCAACTTTTTCTTTAAAAATTCGTATTTTCGGCTCGAAAATTCCAAAATTTGGTAGCAAATTTAACTATTTGATTGAAAATTTACGTTTTTTGTAGAAAATGTGTCTTTTTCGAATAAAAACAATTTTTTGTTTAAAAATGGAACTATTTCATTAAAAATTAATCTGTCTTGGTTTAAAATTAACTTTTTGATGAAAATTCAACTGTTTTGTGGAAAATTCGTATTTTTGGCTCAAAAATTCAACAATTTTATTGAGAACTAATGTATTTTGCTAAAAATTATTCTGTTTCGGTTAAAAATTAATTTTCTTTTTTTAATTAAACTGTTTTGTAAAAAATTGATGTATTTTGTTAAAAATTCTTTTTTATTATAATATGAATTTTTGGTTAAACATGCAACTATTTGGTTGAAAACTCGTTTTTATTGGTTAAATCGAACTATTTTTCATTTTAAATTAAAATGTTTATTTTTTTTTTAATATCAACTACTACATTTTTAAATAAAAATTCATCTTTTTAGGTGGAAAATGCAACTCCTTGGTTAAAAGTTGAACTACTTTCTTAAAAGTTCATATTACATTTGTTTGCAGATTTTTTTGGTTGAATATTTACAATTTAAGTTGAAAATTCGTTTTTTTTGTTGTTGTTGAACATCAATTTTTTTATTGCAAATTTAACTGTTTCTTTGAAGATTTAACTGAGTGGTTAAATATGAATTTTTTTTTGAAAATTCACATTCTTCGGTATAAAATTCATCTGTTTTGTAGAAAATTCGCTTTTTGGCATGAAAATTCAACTATTTGGTAGAAGATTAAACTATTTTGTAAAAAATTAGTTTTTTATAGAAAATTAAGTCTCTTAAATGAAAATTTAACTAATTGGTTAAAAACGGTTAGAAACGAAAAAAATATGAACTAAAAATTAAACAAATAAAATTCGAACTAGCATCACATCCACTTTTTGAATTATTTAATTGAAAAATTACGTAACTTTTTGAAAATTCGTCCTTTTTGGTAAAAACTTGATCTTCTTGGTTGAAAATTCCACTAATTGGTTAAAAATTTATGTATTTTGTTTT
This sequence comes from Andricus grossulariae, assembly GCA_011634705.1. Classification (NCBI taxonomy): domain Eukaryota; kingdom Metazoa; phylum Arthropoda; class Insecta; order Hymenoptera; family Cynipidae; genus Andricus; species Andricus grossulariae. The sequence goes on along the minus strand of JAABKJ010007432.1, from coordinate 4,105 downwards.
AAATTATTATTTTATTTTTTATTATCCGGTATGTTGTGATTCATTGAGATGTCGGACATATTATTTTAGCAAATAAACGAACAAGTAAAATATTTTTCAAAGAGATGTAAAATAGTGTGATCGCTCAAAAAAAAGTGTCAAATAGTGTCAATATTTTCGTGAGTCTAAGGCCTGAAAATATTATACATATACTAGAAAATAGTCCCAAATGCAAATATAAATAAAAATACATTTTTAATAAATTAGAATAATTTTTCAATATATTAGCCTTTGGGATTCTTTTCCGGCATATATTTTTGAATATATATTTGAAGATATTTTTAAAAAGAAAGTGAAGAAATATTTATCAATACTGGCGTGAGTCCTTACCTGTATTTTTCTAACAGCAATTCCCGCTCAGAAAGGCACTTCTGCTTTGCCGGAACTTTATTCGGCGACCCAGAATTTGAGTCAAGAGATTTGGACCTCCTTCTTCTTTTGCTGATGATGCATCTATCCAAATTCAAGGAAGATCGAGAACCATAAGAGCCATTTGTTCGAAACGACGACGACCTTTCAGATTTCCTCTCGGATTTTCTATCAAAAGACCTTTCCCTTGAAGTTCGTCTTCTTCTTTCATATTTATCGTACCTCTCCCGCCGATCTTCTCTATGATCCTCTCTACGATCCTCTTTACGACCATTTCTTCGATCTTCTCTCCGATCATCCCTCCGATCTTCTTTCCGATCATCTCTTCTGTCCTTCCTCCGATCATCAAACCTCGATCTACTCGATTTACTCGATCTCAATCGACTCTCAGGACTGATAGACCTCCTCCTCCCATTCTCACGACTGCCTGATCGTCTTTCTCGCCTCCAGTCCGACCTGCTTTTCGAAGATTCGTGTCGATTCCTCTGACTCGATCTTTTCTCATCACTTCTGGACACTTCAGATTCCGGGTATGATCCATTCGACCTGGTTGGTAGACTCCAGGTCGTGTGACTCACACCTTGAGACCATGTCTCCATCTGATTAACAGCAGTGCAATTTGCAGATTCCGAGTTCCAATAATCGTAGGTGCAATTTTCCTGAAGAGGCGGAGGACAAGCTGTTGGAATTTTGTAGATCTGACTGCTCTGGATATCCATTGGAGTTACTGGATTTTGGTAAGGGGGCTGAAATGAAGGGGTGGTGCCATTCATGAAAGGGATAATAGAATTCGGTGGTCCAGTAGGAAATTGAGGATAAGGGTTTATCATTTTTTCAGGAAGGGTAGGCAGAGGTAAGGCGAAGGTAGGTGGAGGTTGGCTGAGATCTGGAGGTGTAAAGTTTTGGACCGGTACAGGATAGTAGTTGGTTTGTGCTCCTGGTGTTTCGCCATTCCAGTAATATTGACCTCCGTTTACTTCCGAATTCGCCATTCTGATCAAGTCGCTTGTCTGCAATTTTTAAATTAAAATATAAAGTTAAGATTTGTGTACCTCGTAGTATTTTTACAAATTACAAGTAATTTTTAACATATTTTAATAATTTGAAGGGATTTCAAAAGATTCGAAATATTTGAAGATATTTCCAAAAATTTTAAGGAATTTCAAATATTTTAGGACAGTTTGAAATATTACGAGGAATTTTCAGTTGATTTGAATCATTTGAAGGGATTTCAAAGGATTTTAATCATTGAAATGAATTGCAAAGGATTCGAAATATTTTAGGGTACTTTTACAAATTCTATTAAATTTTCATGAGCTTTAGAAAGTTTCAAGGGATTTTCGAAGAATTAACAAGATTTTCAAATATTTTAGGATAATTCCAAATATTTAAAAAAAACTTCTAAAATTTTAGGATAGTTTGAAAGATTCTAAGAAATTTTCAGTTGATTTGAATTACTTGAAGGGATTTTAAAAATTTCTATAGATTTTAAGCTACGAGTTTTTTTTTAATTCCTAAGGATTTTCAAAAGCTTTAAAAAATTTCAAGATATTTAAATGATTTGAAATATTTAAGGGTGTTTTAAAAGATTCAACGGATCTTTTTAATAAATTTTAAATATTGAAAGATATTCGAAAGGATTTTAAAGATTTTTGGATATTTTTACAAATTCTATGGAATTTTCAAGATCTTTGAAAAGTTTTAAGGGATTTCGTAGGATTTCAAAGACTTACTTACAAAGAATATTTTAAGATATTTCCAAAGATTTTAAAGATTTTAGGATAGTTTGAAAGATTCCAATGAATTTTTAATTGATTTGAATAATTTGAAGGTATTCCATGGTCTTTTCAAAAACTTTAAAAAGTTTCAATGGATTTTCGAAGAATTTAAAAGATTATGAAATATTTTAGGATATTTCCAAATATTAAACAAATTTCAAAGATTTTAGGATAGCTTTAAAGATTCTAAGAAATGTTCATTTGATTTGAATTATTGGAAGGGATTTCACAAATTTCTACAGATTGTAGGATATTTTAAAAAATTCCTAAGGCTTTTCAAGAGCTTTAAAAAATTTCAAGACATTTAAATGATTTGAAATATTTAAGGGTGTTTTAAAAGATTCAGCGGATCTTTTTAATAAATTTTAATTATTGAAAAGTATTCCAAAGAATTTTAAAGATTTTTGGGCATTTTTACAAATCCTATGGAATTTTCAAGATCTTCGAAAAGTTTCAAAGGATTTCGTAGGACTTCAAAGATTTTCAAATATTTCAAGATAGTTTCAAATACTTATTTTTTTTGAAAGATTTAAGGATAGTTTGAAAAATTCCAAGGAATTTTCAGTGGATTTGAATTATTTGAAGGGATTTCAATTTTTTATTAGATTTTAGGTTATTTTGAAGCATTCCTAAGCATCTTCAAAAGTTAAAAAAATTTCAAGGGATTTCCAAAGTTTCAAACAATTTGAAATATTTTAGGGTATTATAAAACCTTTTAAAACACTTTAAAAGATGCCAAGGAATTTTCAAATGATTTATATAATTACAAGGAATTTTAAAGGGTTTAGAGTATTTTTACAAATTCCATGGACTTTTCAAGAGCTTTGAAATATTTTAAGGGATTTCGTAGGATTTCAAAAGATTTTAAATATTTAAAGGTACTTCCAAAAATTGTTAAAAATTTTAAAGATTTTTGGATAGTTTGAAAGATTCCAATGAATTTTCAATTGATTTGCATAATTTCAATGTATTCCATGCTCTCTTTATGTTTCTTTAAAAAGTTTCAAGGGATTTCGAAGAATTTACAAGATTTTCTAATATTTTAAGATATTTCCAGACCTCACATTTTTTTTACAGATTGTAGGGTGGTTTGAAAGTTTCCAAGAACTTTTCACTTGATTTGAATTATTTGAAGGGATTTCAAATTTTTTTTACAGATTCTAGGGTATTTTTAAAAATTCCTAAGGATTTTCAAAAGGCTTTTCAAAATTTCAAGACATTTCAAGTTATTTCAAGGATTTCAAATATTTAAGGTTATTTTAAAAGATTCAAAGGATTTTTTAAATAAATTTTGATAATTGGAAGGTATTTCAAAAGATTTTAAATATTTTTCGGCATTTTTACAAATTCTATTGAATTTTCAAAATCTTCAAAAAGTTTCTAGGGATTTAGTAGGAATTCAAAGATTTTCAAATATTTCAAGATAGTTTCAAAGATTTTAAAGAAGTTTAAATATTTTAGGAAAGTTCGAAAGGTTACAAGAAATTTTCATCTGATTTGAATAATTTGAAGGAATTTCAAAGAATTTGAAATATTTTAGGGTATTTTTATAAATTACAAGTAATGCTTAACATATTTTAATAATTCGGAGGGATTTCAAAATATTTTAAATATTACAAGATATTTTCAAAGATTTTTAAGAATTTGAAAGATTTTAGAATAGTTTGAAATATTCCAATACATTTTCAATTGATTTGAATAATTTGAAGGTATTCCAGGGTTTTTTAAAAAACTTCAAAAAGTTTCAAGGGGTTTCGAAAAATTTAAAAGATTTTCAAATATTTTCAGATATTTCCAAAGACTTTACATTTTTTTTTACAGATTGTAGGGTGGTTTGAAAGATTCCAAGAACTTTTCACTTGATTTGAATTATTTGAAGGGATTTCAAATTTTTTTTACAGATTCTAGGGTATTTTTAA
>JAABKJ010007431.1:0-20982 GCA_011634705.1 Andricus grossulariae | reverse complement strand
CTTAAAATTTGTAAATAATAAATATTAATTGTAAATTATTAAAATATTTACGCTTATAGATATTCTGTACCGATGTTAAAATGAAACCATTTTTCTATCTAATTTAGATTATTTTACCAGTAATTATAACTAAAAAAACGTATGTACTACCAGCAAAGATGAAACATGTTTTTTTATTTATTTATTGCAAAAGTAACGTCAAAGTTATTTAATGTTGCACTTTTAAATTGTGCGGGGAATCAAGGAGCCAATGAATGCTTATTCCTTGCACATGCGCACGAAGTTTAGGATGGCTGCCGGCTATTACCACCATGTTACTAGTCTGGCAGGTAACGGATGCAAACAAGCCTCCCTAGTAAACTACGGCGATTATCCCATTACCAGTGTTACGTCGGTGCTTTGACCAAAATGACCGATACAACCGCGAATATTCAAAACCAACAATGATGTAGATAAGCTCCTTTTTCTCGGGATCGCTGCTGCAAACGGCCGTTGTAACGACCTCCTGAAATTTGTATAAGGTAGTACAATAAAACACAAACACGATTAAAGTTGAGAAATTACGTTATTTATTTCAATGTATATTGAATCGTTTCTACTTTCCTTCTATGTTCCTATATATTAACTTATAATTTTCTAAGTATATTTAATTCCATTATAAAACGCTTTCAAAACTATTTCGGTATAGTCTGCGATAACCTACTTTTAAAAGTAGTAATTTCGCGACTTTTTCTATTTTATAAGGGGGATGGTGTAACGTGTTGTGACACACCTTTGATTTTTATTGCGAAAGCAGCGCTCGCAGGTACACTAAATTACTTCTTTATCGACCAGCGCCAGCATTTTAAAAGTAGGTTATTAAAGACTATACCGAAATAGTGTTGAAAGCGTTTTATTAATGAAATTAAATATACTTAGAAAATTATAAGTTAATATATAGGAACATAGAAGGAAAGTAGAAACGATTCAATATACATTCAAATAAATAACGTAATTTCTCAACTTCAATCGTGTTTGTGTTTTATTGTACTACCTTATACAAATTTCAGGAGGTCGTTACGACGGCCGTTTGCAGCAGCGATCCCGAGAAAAAGGAACTTATCTACATCATTGTTGGTTTTGAATATTCGCGGTTGTATCGGTCATTTTGGTCAAAGCGCCGACGTAACACTGGTAATAGGATAATCGCCGTAGTTTACTAGGGAGGCTTGTTTGCATCCGTTACCTGCCAGACTAGTAACATAGTGGTAACAGCCGGCAGCCATCTTGAACTTCGTGCGCATGTGCAAGGAATAAGCATTCATTGGCTCCGTGATTCCCCGCACAATTTGAAAGTGCAACATCAAATAACTTTGACGTTACTTTTGCAATGAATAAATAGAAAAACATGTGTCATCTTTGCTTGTAGTACATATGTTTTTTTTAATTATAATTACTGGTAAAATAATCTAAATTAGATAGAAAAATGGTTTAATTTTAACATCGGTACAGAATATCTATAAGCGTAAATAATTTAATAATTTACAATTAATATTTATTATTTACAAATTTTAAGGTTGAAATTTAAATAGCGGAGTGTTGACTAGTACCGGACACTTAAGCTTTTTTGGTAATACTTTAGCTGATAGTGATCAAAATATTATTATAGAAGGTGATTTATAATGTCAGGGCTTCTAGCAACAATTTGCAATTAGATGTATAAGAAACACAAACTTGCTGCAAAAGAAAAGAAGGCAATTGAAATGAGGCCTAAAATAGGTTAAGAAAAAATACTATCGAGTAGCCCCGGACACCGAGATTTTCGTAGATTTATTTTTAAACAGAACAAAAATACTCACCGAAAGTAAGAAATCTTCTAGAAATAATTAAATGAAAACAATTCAGAACGATAGAAAGAAATTTGAATTGTTTCTAATCGTGTTTCTTAATCGTGTGTGCACGGTTGGGAACGATTGAGTGTATAAGTTTTGCTTATCAATTTTCTTACCAATTCCATTGCATTTTTAATTGCTGAAAATAAGACTTGATAAAAAATTACAAGCTCTTTAATGGGCACAAATTTTCAACTCTTCCATTCGGAGCATCAAAATAGGGGCTTAGTTTTTGCTTCTACTTTACCGCTCCACATTCTAGCTTCCTGTACAAAATAACGTTATTTGACGAAAGATTAACAAAAGTATAGAGTAATACGAAAACATAGCGACATTTGATTAATATTTCAAGTTATTTTGCAATATCATTCAACAACAATTTTTTATTAAGCGTTGAAAAGAACATGTATTATTAATTGAATGAATGAATGAAAATACAAAATAATGTTGGTTTTTTCACTCATCAACAAATCCTAAGTTTTATGCATATTAAAATGAAAATGAAAAAATTCCAGCCACCAGATCAGGACAAACTTGTTCCCTCTTGGAGCCATTTCGATATTATTCTTTATTATTTATCACTTAAAACCACTTATACGGACGCTCTCACAAACTGTGATGATGGAGGTGGTAGGAAACAACAAAGTATACGTTATGAGGGCGCAGGCGTCGAGGCAACGACGCCACACATGCGCGTGAAAATAGCTTAAAAATTCTACGGAGATCATGGTGGTTTAAAGAAGCCGTTAGTAAAACTCATGAACATAGAGGCTAGATCTTTAATGTAGGGGCTGAAACTTATGTAGAAGCAAAATAGAATGAAAATATCTTCAGGAGTGGCTAAGTAGGTAGTAGAATAAGCAGCCGCAAACTAGGGACAATTTTTCCACTTTGAGGCTCAAAGTAGGTTCTATATTTCGACTCTTGTAGTTTCTTTTACTAAACATTGAGTGTTTCATGGAATGTTTGATGAAATAGTGTTATTTACTCGAAATAAAGTACCTAAAAGTACATGCTAATATTAATCGACCTTGCTTAAATTCTTACTAAATATAATTTTTTTGAACTAATAACACATTGTTGAAATTCAGGATAAGAAATTCCAAATATGTTCCCTTGGACAATTATTATTAGTAGACTCAGAATTTAATATACTGTAGTAGTTCTAAGTTAACGATTTTTTTGATCATTAACTTCATTAATGATTATATTTTTTTACTGAAAACAGTGAACTACTAGAACCTGAAGTACCGCCAGTCTTACAAAATGGTGATATAATGTTCGACAATGGAAATCCCATCGGGATAGTCCAAAAAACAAAGATTTATGAAAGGGTTCCAGCTGTTCCGGGAGGTAATTTAAAAACTAAAACACAATCTAAATAAAACATTAGAGAATTCTGCCTAAAACGTCTATGTTTATTAGTGATGTCCAAAAATTCGACTTTCGATTTTTGTGGATCGAACCCCCGCGCCCCATTTGTTCCTTTTTCGGAAAGAGAAATTTCATTTTTTTTCAACAATAACCCGTACCTCGGGCTTTTGAAATTAACTTAGGGTTTTGAATGGGAAAAGCTCGGTTTTCGAAAAAATGAAAAAAAGAAGTACTCGTTATAAACTTTTGCGAATTAATGTATAGACGTCTTTTAAAATATATACAATGAATAATTTACATCCAATAACTTTAAAGTTTGACCCCCCCCCCTCCCCAAATAGCCAACTTTCACTGTCCGTGTTACGTAGTTTTTGAGCTGCCTAAAATATTTTTTTACTTGAAGTGCCTATAGAGGTAAATGCTAATATTAACCAAACATGACCACTCACTCCTGAAGAAGGTGATCTAGTAACGTATAGTGGAGGTACTATTGCAAATGAAGATATTGAAAATCAGCCGCATTTCCAAGTCTAGTAATTTCAAAACTAAAATACAAAATAAAATAAATATATTATAGAATTGTACATAAAGCGTCTAGTTTCACCTTAATTAAGAGAATAGGTAGATGACATATTTGCTGTTTTTTCGAAAGACTTCGTTTTTAATTGAACCAAGTACTATAACGGTAAAGAAGATTTTTTTATTGGCATTAGATCGATAATATTATCATGATAACTCTAATATTTGTTTCTTATTATGCATTAAATTTTATCCTCAACGACCCTGAAAAATGTAGAATTTCAATAAATGTATATTATCAAAATTCATAATATGCATTAGGATTGAAACAAACGTATCTGCATTGTCTTGTTTTTATAATTTAAAAAAGTGTGCATTCTATAAAAAAATAATTTTGTTATTAAACATTTTATTGCAACTTGTGGGGTTTTTTCACATATATTTTATTTGTTTATTTTCAATATGAATCAATGATTTAAACCAAAAATACGCATCCTAGCGTAAAGTAGTTCTGAGAACATTTTTATAACCAATTTTTGGTAGAACAAATTTTGTCTATTAATATTTTTTGTCTCTTGTGTGGTTTTTCCCAAAATTTAATTTTTTTATTTTTAATGCTATATGTTACGATTAAAACAAAAACTACGCTTCTTTGAAAAAAGTTTTTATGACAAATTTGTATAGCTCTTTTTTGTGTCAGGAACTTTTGTCTATTAATTTTTTTCATAGCTTGTGTCGTTTGTCCAAAAATTTAATTCTTTTATTTTTAATTTTATTTTCTACGACTAAAACAAAAACTACGCATCCTATCAAAAAGTGATTGCTATCAAATTTGTAGATCTTTTTTGAATACACAATTTTTATCTATTCATCTTCTTAAGTACCTTGCGTCGTTTTTCCAAAGATTCGATTTTTCTATTTTTAATGCTATCCCTTACGAATAAAACAAAAACTGCGCATCCCATCAAGAAGTGATCGATAACAAAATTTTAGACCTTTTTTATATACACAATTTTTTTTTTTTCATCTTTTTTCATATCTTGCATATTTTGATCGCAAAATGGAATTTCTGATTTTTCATTCTTTTTTTGCGCGATCAAAATTTGAATTTTTGATTTTTCAAAAAATTCAAAAAGTTCTTCTAACAATATTGTAGGGTGTTCAAAAAGCAACGTTTTTCTCTACTTGACTTTTTTTTATATAGTACGTTTTTTGGCTTAAAATGTTCATTTTCGTTTGTTTTTTAGAATTTTGTAAATGCTATAACTCCAGTAATTTTGATTTTATAAAAAAAAAAGTCATTCTGATAAACTGTTCATATTTTTGAGTAGTGCGAACATCCGTACATAGAATTATTAGATCTTGAAAAAAAGTGGTCTCAAAAATGTGTAAAATGCGCTCACTTTTTGAATTTTTATCCAAAATGGCGGGCTAACAAACTCGACCTTAATTTTAGGACATTCGAAGATTATACCAAAGCCCAATCCGATCTGTCAATTCTTTCGAAATGTACCGTGCTAACAAGCTAAGAATCTACATGACATATGTACATACAGCCATACAGACAGACCTGTGTTTCAGGTTCAGAAGGTCTCAAAACGTAGACATTTGACAAAAAGGGGGGGGGAGGGGGGTCAAATTTTACACAAATCTAATACCTTCTCTGATGAGAATGTAAAAAATCTTCTTTACAGTTAATTAGGAGTTATTTTCGGGCTATATAAAATGTTCTTTATCCAAGGCTAGTTAAATATAAAATTTTCCGTTCTTGAAGCCATGTGATAATATTAAATTTTCTTCAACTACCTTGCTGAAAGATCATTTTCCTCTTGAAGATTTATCACTTTAATTAAAATTAATTTTTTTGTTGAAAACTCATATTTTTTGCTTGAGAATTCAACTATTTGGTTAAAGATAAACTTTTTCGTTAAAATGTTGATTTAACATATCTAAACTTTTCGTAAATCTTTTTCAAGTTTTTGTAAGAGTATTGGAAAAATTATATTCATATAACATTGAAAAGAAATAAACAATAAAACCTAAAAAATTAATAGTTGATCGAAATTTTTATTTTGTCTCAAAAATTATTTTTCCCTCAAACCGAAAATTAAACGCGCGCGTAGCGTTTCTAAACTTAACATTTTAAAAGGAAATTAGCTGTTAACTTTCAACTTGTCTACAACTACTGCTAATTTAATTAGTGATCGTTATGGTGGATAAATATTTTCTTTGTCTTGCAGATACAGATTTTAAATTATCATTCAAATTTTGAGTGTACACCAGATATTAGGATTTCAAAGATTTCTAAAGATTTCACAAAGTTTCAAAGATTTCAGGAAATTTTGAGTTTTAAACAGTTTAACAAAGTTTGAAAGTTTCCGAAGTATTGCGAAATATTTTAAGGGTTTTCTAATTATTTCAAGTGATTTCAACAGATATTCAAAGATATTTCGATAAATTTCAAAGTATTTCAATAGATTTTAGACCAATTTAGGAAATTACAAAGAATGTTATGTGATTCGGGGGATTCGAAAATATGTCAAGCGATTTCAAATAATTTCTAGAGACTGTAAAGAATGGTAAAAGATTTCAAAGACTTTCACAGAATATCTAATATCTATGAGATGTAACCGATTTAAGAAGATATAAGGGGATTTTCAGCGATTTTAAAAGATTCAAATCGTTTTCAATTGGTCTACAAATATTTCAGGGCATATCACAACATTTTTCAAGGTTTCAATGGATTTCAAAATTTTTTAGGAATTTCAAAGTATTTTGAAAGATTTTAAGGATTTACAAGGTATTTCAAAATACACTTCACGGCACTTCCAGAAGGATTGCAAGTAAATTTAAAACACTTGAAGAGATTTCACAGATTTTCTAAGGATTTCAAGTGATTCAAGAATATTTTAAGGGGTTTCCAATAATCTTTGAGATTTTATGGCGTATAAAAAGATTTTTAAAGATTCCACACGATTTTTATAGATTTAAACTAATTTCAATGAGTTTCAAAATATTACACGGAATATTACAAAACTTCTAGAGGTTCAAAACCCGATTCCATTTTAAAATGATTTGTTATTTGGATGTATTATTCTATGGTGAGAATGAAGTATATTATATTATATTAAAGGTTTATTTTAAAAAATGGATTTGTTGCAATCATTCGAATATTACATGCGAATTCTTAAAACATGTAAATAATTTTTTTTTCAAAATGAAGTATTTTTGAAACGAGCGTAGGTGGTGTTTAGGATTATCTGTTCTTCGACGTGGGAATTCTTGCCCTTTCAATTAGGTTCATACAAATTTCAAAAATTAAAAAAATGACAGTGGCGGCTGTTTTACTACAATTCATGAAATTGGAGCTTCTCAAAAAACTCACAAATGAAATTTATTTTTTTAGATGGTTGGCAATATTTACTACATACCTCCTGAATTTCGTTTTTGGTGAACCACGGCTTTGCATTGAAAAAATTTGTTTACGAGTAATCGAATGTTCGTATTTTGCTCGCAAACAACGAAAGATACGAAAAAAGTTTAAGACCAAATTTTAAAAATCTGGAAAAATGCTACAAAAAATATCTCTTGCTTTTCCGTGATATCTTACATCGTATACGAGAAAAAAGCCAAAGTGATTTTAACAAATCTCCCGACCTCAAAAATGGTGAATCCCCAAAAAAATCATTGGATGCATTTTGCAAATAAGTAAAAACTTTAAACACATACAGGAAAAAAAGGTGGGACTTTCCAGAAAATCTTCTTTATTTTATTCATGAAATTTTGAAAACATGACATGAACATTTTTAGGAAACCCCCGCCTTTTATATTTTTCCGAAATATTTTTCCAATATTTTCCACATATTTTTTGTACCTTTTGCTTCCGAACAAAATGCAAAAATTCGATTTTTCAAAAATAATTTTTCTCTATGTGTAGTCGTGGTTTACCAATAACGGGAGTCAGGAAATATGTAGTAAATATTGCCATTTATTTGGCAGAAAAAAACTAAATATCAAATGTGGGGTTTTTAGGAAAATGCATTTTTTAGCATTTCAGAAAAATACCCGGCATTTCGTATTTTTCTTTATTTTAAAAATTTTCTTTGGATCAGTTCAAAGAACAAGAATTTCTACATCGAATTAAACAAGAAAATCCCGAACACCTACGCTTGTTCAAAAAATACTGCATTTTGAAAAAAATGTCTATCATTTTTTTCAAATTCGCAGATAATCTACTAATGATTGTGAAAAATCAACAAAATTTGTGTTCAAACTGTGAAATACTTATCTCTTTATTTTCACTCTGGAATTATATATATGCACACTAAAAGATCATTCTAACACAATGACCTAGACTTTTCTTGAAATTTTGCCTGATTTGAAACGGAATTGGTCCGATGTCATTTTTGGACCGAAACTCGATCGAAAGAAAATCTTTGAACCAAAGTGAATGAAGTAATAAAATGCTTTTCACACGTATAAATTTGCAAAGGCAAATCATCATTTATAATTGTTCATCGTACAAAAACCACTATTCTTGTTATTGCGTCGAGAAATAATTCCCCCTCCATTATTTAAACAACCTCGAACTATTATTGTGATGCATTTTCCGTTCTCCTACTTAATATGTCAAGTCATTGATGATTAAGTCAGTAGATTTTCTCCAAGCTTCCATGTAAGATACTAAGCGCGACATATTATTGCGAAATAATTCAATCTCTTGCAATGAGATATTGACCCTTTCGTTCATGAGTATTATAATTACCCACAGTTTATAAAAGATCGGCAGTAAACACCACGAAGTATCAGTGTTAAGGTCTAAATCATTAAAATGCTTTTCGTCGGATCTTCGGTTTTCCTTAATGCACTTGTTGTTTTCGCGTTTATCTTCATATCTATCTACTTTTATATCGGATACAAATTAAGTTATTGGAAAAGAAGAGGAGTGCCTTCGCCACCTACTCATTGGTTATTTGGAAACTTCAAAGATGCGATTCTTGGTCGAATTTCTGCTGGCAATCTCCTCGGTAAACTCCACAAAGAAGCAGGAGATGAACCATTCATTGGAATTTACATAATGCATAAACCATTTTTCTTGATGAGAGATCCAGAGCTAATCAAACAAGTTTTCGTCAAGGATTTTCTAATTTTTCAGAATCGTTATTTTGCCGCTGTAAAATCCAAAGACCTTATTGCTAGCACTGGACTCTTCTCGATTGACAATCCTGAGTGGAAATATTTGAGAATGAAGCTTTCACCAGTTTTCTCCAGTGGAAAACAGAAAAAACTGTTCTCGTTAATGATAGAGTCCTCGGAAAATATGAGAAAGTTTCTTGGTGATCAGTTAAACGAGAGCGAAAAAGTGAAAAATGTAGATACATATATTGTGTCTATTAGATACATCACGGATGTTATATCTTCCCTTGCTTATGGAATAAGAACCAATTCTTTTGGACATGATCAAGAATTTTTCAACCGTAGTAAGTTATACACATGATAGGACATTTGGAATACAATTTTTAACCCTTCAAAATGAAAACAATTTGAACTGAAAACGATTCGATTACAATCTTCAGAATATTAAACAATAAATATTAAATAATATCAAATGTGAATTTTTTAATTCAAATTTTTAAAGAGTTGAATTAGAACTGAACCTTTCAGAACGGAAGGGAAGTCACGGGCTTAAGATTATATTTCTAAAAATCTTTATTAAAAAAAAATGTTTCAATATTTACATTTTAAATTTTTTAATTGGGTAAGTATGAAACAGAAGAGTTTCATTTTGAAACTATTAAAAAACTTCTAAGTAACCAAATTTCAAGGGATATCAAAAGATTTGAATTTTGTTTAGTGTTCCAAATCATTTTAGAATTTTCATGAAATTTCAAAAAATTTCAAGAAATTTTAAGCGATTACAAAAGTTTAAAAGTATTTCAAACGATATCAATAGATTTCAAGAATTTGAAGAAATTACTTAGTACAATCAGAGAGAATCTGAATTTTTTAAAGGATTTTACAAGATTTTAAGAGACTTTCAGGACTTTTAGGAATTTTGAGGAATTAGGAACGATTTCCGTGGATCACAAAGGATTTCAAGAGATTTCGAAATATTTCACAGGAAGTCACGGATTTCAAAGGATTTTAAAGAATTGAACCTCTCCGAATCACAAGGGGATACGCGTGGATTTAGCCTGAGATGTATTGTCCTGAAACTCAATTTTTATAATCTTTTGATTCTTAATTTTGAAGATTGATACTTGTAGAGAATTTCAAGGCGTATCTTTTTTTATTCAGTAAATATTTGTAGGTTTTGAAGTTTTTCAAGTAATTGATAACAACTAGATTTTTATAAAACAAAAAATTTCAATATTTTTTCACTTGAACTCGCGCTAACTTAGTCAATTTGAAGAATTTATACATTTTATTGATACTAAATTACATTTCTGAGTCTCCTAAAACAGTTTATGGGGGAAAAACGTTAATATTTTAATAAACATAAGAGTTGTTAATTTTTTTTGAGACTTTGTGAAAATCATAAATTTCAACCTTCAAGCGCTTCGTTTATCCAGCGAATTTTAAGCAACGAGTTAAGGTGAAAAATATTGAAATTTTTTGTTTTCGAAAAATCTAGTTTTTACCAATTACTTGAAAAACTGCAAAACCTACAAATATTTACTAAAGCAAAAAAAGATGAGCCTTGAAATTCTCTACATATATCAATCCCTAAAATTGCAATTTGAACGATTTTTCAAATTGACTTTCAGGACGATACTTCTCGGGCTGAATCCAGGCGTATCCCCTTTTGATCCGCAGAGATTCATTTACAAGAGGAACCGAAGTATTTTCGCTAATTTTGAACTATCTCAGGATGTTTTAGTGAAATTTCGAAGACTTGAATGAAATATAATAAGATTTCAAAAGATTTGCGAAGATTTCGAAGGATGTTAAGGAATTTTAACGGATTTTAAAAGATTTAAAGATGTCTATATAATTTCACAGGATTTCAAAGAATTTTAGGAAATTTCAAAGGATTCCAGAGTATAAAGGGGAAAAGAATTTAGCTGTCTGACAGAATATTTTGTTTAAATTATGAAAAGCGATCCGATATGTATTATAGGCGTCATAAAACCAAAAAATTGTGCAAAATTGAAGTTTTATGAAAACCGTTTCTTTGCCTTAGCAATCTGGCACTATTAAGATAGTTTGAATTGTTTTCGTGTATCCACGGATTTTAGAGGATTTTGTAAGCTTTCAAAAGATTTAATGGAACTTCAAAGGGTTTTCGATTATTATAAAGAATTTGAAGAAAATGCGAGAAATGTTAATGGTTTTTAAAAGATTTTATGAGATTACAGATATTTCAAGGGATCTCGTAATATTTCGAAATATTTCAGGGAATTTAATGGATATTTAGAGATTTAAGAAATTTCTATGGATTTTACAGGATTTTACAGTTTTTTAAAAGAATTTCACGGGATTTCCAGGGAGCTAAATCGGTTTAAAGAGATTTCAAGAAATTATGTACGTAGGTAATATGAAGTCTTAAGTAATACTAAATAAATAAAACAAATAATGCCTTCCCCTAAAAAAAGGCTGGCGTAATTTCCCGAACAATAGATGGATTTCTTCACTTTTTCTTTGTGATTTATGATTATTCATGTTCTATAATCATATAAATTTAAAATTTGTTGTTTACATGTGAAAACGGAGTTTGAAGTTTTGTAAAATTATATAATATTTAAGAGAAATATTGAAAAGTATTTATGAGTTTTGAAAAGTGTTTAAATGTTTAACATGTTCGACCAATTCAATTAATAAATATGTCGTCAACGGAAGTTAAAATTTGTTTTTAAATGCATTGTGTTTTACGCATAAACGTTGAAACCAAGAAGAGAACATTTTTGCACCAACTTAAGTTTGATAATCGCATTGAAGATATTTCAAGCATACAGAGATAATAATTATCTTATTTTGGCAAGTAACATTTGCGGCAAATCATATTGCGACAAGTCACATTTGCGGCAACTCTCATTTCGAAAAATTTGAAGCCCACCAAAAATTGGCAAAAATGCAGCAAAAAATTAGCAAAAAGTACTCTGCCATCCTGATGAAGAAACTGTACAACTGCATTTTAGACGTACCGAGATATTCAATAAAACGCGTTTGCATCTGTACACTGTAAAAAATTTCTGTTAGAAACTTCGAATAAATGTATTGGAAGCTTATTTCAGAAACGTGAGGTAACGCTACAATACATGATGTATTGGAATTTTACAATATCTCGTAGAGTTTGCGCTACGATGACTCCACCAATTACAACACTGTCAATGCATGTATTGCAGTTTCGCCATTCCCATATCTTGTTTTGAATTCTACCTTACGTTTGTATTGTAGAAGTATTGTCGAATTCCAAACATATTTAACAGTGTACCTTTTAACGTATGAGAGTTTTGGAAAAAAATCTACTGTTCTTAGGTGAATCTGGCATGCTCTATTCATTAAAACAAAAAAAAATAGCGAATTCCAATTATTTATATGCAAAACTGCAGATATGCTAGATTTTAATGCACAAAGTCGCTGAGAATCCTTACTAATAAACGCATCTGCACAGATGTGCTGCCGAAAACAGGAATCAGCTCTCAAGCACCTCCGAGTTTGCTGCTGGAGAGACTTAACAACTACAAATTTTCGAAACATTTATAAAATAAAATTATGATGTAATAAATAATTAATTATTAAATTACAATTAATTGTCAAGTTTTGTTGATACAAAATGTACCAATAATATATAAGTAATTAATTTGATATTTTGATCATTAAAATCATTGTGCGAGCACAAAATAAAACAAAAGAGTATACAGACAGTCAAATTATTGTTTATTAAAACCATTCAATTTCACTTAACAGTGTTATAAACACACCTTATGACTGACGAGCATAACGAAAAATTCTAACAATAAATAATATCGATTGAAGGAAAAGATTTTTGATATGTGAATTTTACAGATTTTACTAAATTCAACTCGGCAATTTTTTTTATATATTCTACCAATTTTAAAATGGTTTCGAATTTGATTTTTCATTTTACTAATTCCAATTCTAAACCAAAAATTCTTTTTATAAATAATTGTTTGTGGCAAAAAACGGCTATTATTTGGAGTGGTTCGGTAGACCAAGTAAATAAATTTTTTTACAAATAATCTTAGATCTGTCAGTTGATAATACATTGAGGTTAAAATTCTTCATTAGAAAAAACTAATATTCAAAAAAATACTCCCCAACTCGATTTTGAATTGAATCTTCCCATTTTTTCTAAATATACTGGAAAATGTACTTTATATGGTCATTTCTTAATTGTTTGACATACAATTTTATTCGAACTTTTTTACTACATATGTTATGTATATCACCTTACATATGATAAAAAATTTTTAAAAAAGAATGTCGAATAATCAAAATTTGAACTGTCAAAAAAAGGACTCGATCCATTTTTTGATCTCTTACTTAAAATATTCTGGCAAGTGACTTTTTTTAAAAACATTGTTCAATTTTCTCACAATTTTAATATAAAAAGCTTCGGAATTATTTTTAAAAATAACAATTTTTCTAATATCACCAAATGGTTACGATTGTCTCTAAAAGGATAATAATGTATTAATTATATTCCTATAATTATTTTAGATAATTAACAATAATTATATTATTATTTAACTAGAATTATTTTTACTTGACAAATAAAAAATGTAGATATGCTACTGAAAAGAAGGATCGATGGCTCAAAGTTACCCTCGAATCCGGCTGAAGAAACTTAACATCTAGGGTAAGGAGGAGCAGAGCCGTCCAGTTAACAGTCAATAATTTTTTTTAAGTTAATAAGAAGAAGAATTGATCCATTTTTTTCATTTCGAGTCCTACATTATTGTATATTATATTTCTATAAGTATTAGTTACATGAATAAAACAATGATTTAATAATTTAATTATTTCTAACAAGCCTCATTTTGTCGGCTTTGCCCCACACCGCAGGGCAAAGCCGACCGCAGCTTTTTATAAAAATCAAAACATTTGAAGATAGGAAGACATGGTGGTTCGCGTCTGTGGTATTTTATGTACTAGAAAAATTACCTTTAAACCTATCCAGCAAGAACAGTAAGTTATTTTTAATAAAAATAGTGATAGCTGGGATATAACCTCTTAATCGTTGACATTCCACTAGAAACGAACTACGGGCAAAGGTTTCTGCCGTACCGACCGGATTGATGATAATAATATTCAATAGTTTTTTGTATGTAGCCCAGAAGATAAGTGGCCGTTCTACATTATTGTTCACATATCATAACACAAGCATTTCAAAACTATTATTTTCGTCGGCCTTGCCCCCCTCGTGAGGCCTCAATTATTTACGATATGTAATATACTTTGGACTTGAATTAGGTTCAGTTACTATAATGACATGATGTGATATTGTTTTATCTGTCAAAATAACAAATTTTCATACTGTAAGTATTGCCATTAATGTTGAAAACATTATATTTCTGCCAGAGAATCTTTCATTCCTTCGTTGTCAAAACTGTTTTCTGCATAATTTTTCTGTTACAACGTCAATTTTCAAGCTTTTCTTAAGGAACACTATCTCTTTAATAAAATAGATTTATGCAAGTCATTCATTTTTTTTATTATTATATATTGAGTTGCAAATATCTATTAAACTTTACCTGATGGCAACAAATGGAGGGCAGATTCGTGTGCATCATCAAAAAATTTATTTAAAAAATGTGGACTTTTCCATGAAAACATGATCAAATGCCGGATATAAATAATAAAAATTGTTTAAAGAATCCATGAACATAAAAAATAAACTTTATATTTCGAAGAATCAGTAGTTGTAATAATCATAGCAGAAAAGACATAATGTTCGCAAATTTTCTGGAAAAATATTCTTTCAACAAATATAATTCGTTTAAGCAAATAAGGATTTGTTAAATAACAGAGTTGAGGTATCGAAAAAGTGCAAAATACATAACAAGGAAACCTTGATTTTGATTCGGTTAGAAAAAAGTCAATTTTTTAGAAGAAAACAATGACTTAAGAAACTGGAATTTGTTTCAATAATGGAAAACTATTTTCAAATATTGGTAATTATCGCGCTCGGCCAAAAATAATAATTTTTGGTGGAAAGCGAGTTGAGTACGAAAAGAAGTCATACCTTGACTCAAAGAAATATTTTTTCGCAATAAATGTGAAAATTATATATTATATAAAATGACATTATTATTATTATCTGAGAACGTCGTTTCTTTGAATCTGTTTTTCATACCCTAAGGCATATGTCCTCATGTTAATGGAATCGATTCTTTGATTTGATAAACATGTATTGGAATTGAGTAATTCGAAGATGTGTGGGTCAAGTAATCTAAGTTTCTTTGAGTGATACAAACATCTTTTTCCAGATAAATAATTATTCATCGAATTGAAGAAAAATTGTATCCGATGCTAAGATATGACACGAATATTGCAAGTGAATTATTATATAAATTTAAGAAATATGTTTTGAATGAAATACTACTCTATCTGTATTTCATCGAAAGAAATCGTCGTTCGAATAAACAATCCTGAAATTTATTAACTGGAACATATATTTGTTCGAAAAAAGGACATTAATCTTCTGAACAAATGCCGCATTAAAATTTTGCTATTTTAACTATTCGAATTTTTTAGAAATGGTGGTATTTCTGTAGATCAATGGAATATTAGTTTTATTTTAGGCTGCATTTATATTTATACATTATAAATTATTATTATGTTTACTCATAATGAAAACCTATTTCTTTGATTCCAAGAAATACTTTGTAAAATATTAGTTACGTAGATAAAACCATTAATTTGTATTGAAGAAGTGTTTTATAAGAAGTATTCAGTACGATCATTTCCTTGAATTAAGTAAATTTTCATCGATTCAAGATTTTTTTTTCTCCGTGTATATTTCGTGCCAAATTGACATGTTTGGATTTAGCGGTACCTTCTGGGCATCGTGGAGGTGTGTTCTGGGTGGAAAACCCATGATTGATATATAGAATTCTTCGTTTGAAAGTTCTCTACAAGTCCTATAACTTTCCCGTAACATTTTCCCAAACCCACAGAAAAGCCCTAAAAACTTATTTTTTTCCACATATTTTACATGATGAATTTCGAGTACCTAACGGCCCTGTTAAGATCAAAATTTCGAAAAATATAAAAATATGTAATTTCTTTTTCCGGTCTTGGAACTGAATTGGGAGGATCGTTGCCCTCTTAAAAAAATATTTTGAGCCACCCTAATTTATAAAGCACATGAAAATTATACACCCTTTTTTCCACTATATATAATTTTTACGCCCGAGTATGATTCCAATTTAGAATTGTTCAATTTTGAACCCTTATAAAATAAAAAATTTTAACTTGCAAAGGCCATTGAGCTTGAAATATTAGATTTGGCATCTACGATGAAATTATTATACAGTGAAAAACTAAAGTTTCGAACGTATCAGTATTAAAATACTAAACTGTTACTTTGGAATATTTTCTTCCGATTTTCACGTTAAATGCCTTAAATCTGAAACGAGTCCGTTTTTGGGCTTGAAATCGGGCTTGAAATTGAAGTTCTCGATTCTGTTGTTTCTACTACAAAATGGTTAGTCTCAAACTTTTACATTTTGAAAATTTAAAATTTTTAAAGCTATATTTTCAATATTTTGACTTTTTTAAAAATTATTCTTCAATTCTAAAACGTAATGTTAAACATGTTTAACTTCAGGATAATAAAAACATTGAATTTAAAATTGAAAAATATTAAAGGCTTCAAATTTGATATTGTACCTATTCTAAACATCAAGTATAATATATCAAGTTTCAGTTTCAAATGCCTCTAGGATCTTAACTGCTGATCTATGTTTCTTGCATGGTATTTTTAACAATAATTTAACTTTTCGTACAACGTCTTATTATTCTCGCATTGATCGCTATCATAATATAATTGCACTATATCATGTAAAAGTACCTCTCTTCTTGTGCCTATATCGCATGAAATATTTGCTAAAGAAAATAAGAACAGTTCAAGTGAGACCAGAATGGGGATAAGCTTAACACAGAACAAACCTTGCAGCATTAGAGGGAGAGAGACCGGACGCTTACTTTCTACTTTCTCTCATGCTCCTGGGTTAAGCTCATCTACGCTTATCGCAGTTGAAGCCTGCTGCTAGCACACGGTGTAAGGCGGCTCAATGTGGAAAAAAGAAAACCATCGTACTTCATTATATTGAATCTAATGTTATTTATTTTATTGTTTGTGCGACGCTGAGGGATTAGCCGCTTAACAAAATGTGCCCCTTATAAATTGAGAAAAAATTTGAAATTCACGTCCGATATCAAACAAAGTGAAATAATCAGGACAGCTTTTTTAGAGACAAGTACCTTGATTGAATAACTATTATTTTGAGGAAAAATGAAATAATGAACGCTCATATTTTAGAGAGAATTGTAGGGAAATAATTTGAACGAATAAATCAAGGATAAATTCAACTCGGTTCATTTGAACACCACTGAAGAAGATCAACTTAACGACAAAAACTCAACCTGATCAACAGATTCCCACGCAGCGCGAGCAAAACAAGCCGCGACCGCTCCGACGGGACCAACCTCTACCTTCGCGTCGAGAGTCGGCAAGAGAACTCGCGTCCCCGCTCGTCGATCCGCATCAGCCCCTCAACAAACAGCGCATAATGTCATTCAATCAAACAGGCGCAGCATCTTCGCGAAAATCCACGAGGATCGGCCATCCTGGTCCTGCGATCGTCGTCGTTTATTTCTCGATAAAACCTGTAACATATGAACTTAGTTGTTTAGATATGTTTGCTCCCCCCTTTCTTTTCCTCTTCTCTAGCTTTCGAGCCTTGCCCAGATCCTTTGGTCGCTAAAGCACCCTTTAGCAATTTCGATCCATTCTCGACTCCGACTCTGCCTTTATATAGCCCCGGCCTCCGCCTCTAGCCCAGTTCCGAGCTCCTCTGGCCAGACTTGCACCTGGATTTAGAAACTTGACCCCGGTCATCTAGCTTCCGCCTCGAGATTCTCTTCGCCACACTTTCCTGACCTCAAAAGGACTCCAATTCTCGTGACTTGGCTCGCTTTTACTTAATCACAATAATTTGTGACTTTCACACGATCGCCTTTTGGTTCTTGCTCCTCATGTCCCTGAAATCTCGTACCTCGTAGCGGTCATTTGGCAGTATGACTGTAACTTTGAATGGTCCTTTAGCCTCGGTAGCCAGCTTCTGGCTTTACGCTGTTGCTGGAGCCACAGTATCCACCATGACCACGTCGCCTATCTGATATTTCGGAGCCCTGTATCGCTTGGCATGAAACGCCCTTTTTTGCTCCTGTTGCTCCTCATCAATTGCCTCCTTAGCCTCCCGTCGTAGTTCTTGTAGATCCACTTAATCTAACGTATTTTGGGCTTCAGCTGATATTTTGGGGTCAACTATTCCCCTAAGTTTGTAGCCCAAAAGAAGTTGCGCTAAGTTTTTCTTTGTTGCTCGATTTGAAGTACATTTTATGACGCTTTATACCTTCTTCACCTGCCTATTCCAAGTATCCTTCTCGGTTCCAGCGCTCGCAGTCGCTAGCGAGTTCAGTACAGTCCCATTCAGTCGTTCGCACTGCCCGTTCGCCCTGAACGTTGTTGTGGCATTTTGAATGTATTTGACGTTCAGATTCTTACAGTAGCACTGGAAAGAGTGCGACGTAAAGGCAGCCCCACTGCGGCTAATTATTTTCATTGGCACCCCGAATAAAGCAATCAGTTGATTCAAAGCTTTCAACACGTGCTTGGTATTGATACTCCTGACAGGCTAGAGTACATAACATTTGTTAAACCCGTAAATAATGCTTAGCAACTGGGTGTTCTTACTTCTCGAACGAATGAATGGGCCAACGTGGGCTAAGTGTATCGAATGAAACGGCACGGCCACCTTTTCGATTGGGTGTAGAAACCCCGGTTTGCGACCCGATTTCGATTTAAAGTATAGACAGTCGAGACACGCGTTGACATATTTGCCTACAAACCGTCGCACAGTGCGGCAAATTAGAAAATTGGGGTTCAAAATGATACAGAGCCTATAATTTTCATCCCATTTCATCTTTCTTTTTTGCTATATTATTGCTAATTAAATTCTAAAGAGGTCTGTCGAGGCGGATTTTGCAAAAAATGCTCTGTTTATTTGTTACTCAAGTTGCAAAATGCTAAAAGACCATAATTTTTCATATTTGAGCTGCCTGTTCTGTATCATTCATTGATATCACCTCAAAAAGGTGAGAAACTGATAGATTTGCAATCGATTAACAAATCTTGATAACGGAGATGAAGTTCTGGCAATCCGTTAAATTGTTCTAAAAAATTTATGAACAAAATCGATTTTTACGGTGCATTTGAAGCCTGGAAGCTCTTTCCATCACGTTTTTCCCCGAAAAATCGAGTGCAATCAATATTTCATCAAAATCAAACATTGAAGTATTACACAAGCCTGCAATGGTTGTGTGTTTAAACTTTTGATTACTGATTTCTATGTATTCTTCGGCGCTAAATCTGAAACTGACTTTCGTTTTGCACCATCACGTCAGGATTTTTTGCAAATCACAAATTTTTAAATGACCAAAAACTCAAAAATCGCGAAAATTGTATAGAATAAGAATCGTCGAATGGTGTCTATTTTACGATTTATTCACTGTTTTTAGCTTATATTATATATTATAACTGACAGTGTTACACTGAAGAGCATTTGAGTGGCCTGATGGGTGAGGGGGGGGATTGACTCATTAGACTTTTGAGTTCTCTATCATGATCAACATTTCTATGGAAAAAGATACTAATTTATTTCATAAATTAATTTTTTACGTACCCATTTCAAATTTATTTGATACATTTTCAACCAGCCCCCCTCCCTCCAGCAAAGTACATAGAATACTCACGGCTTTAATCCGCGTGTCGAAATTTCTTCTGTCCCTTCACGCTCTGCGCCGCACTTTTCCTTTTGTGCTCTTCATTGGGTTCATCATGGTGTAACATCCAGCAATAATCTGCCATCATCGTAGAAGTCCATTTTTCTTGATATCTTCTTTTCATTTCTTTGATGTCCTGATGCAATCTTTCGCCCATCTCTTCACTCACAGCACCCAGATTTTTAGGAAAATAGTACAGATGTGAATGCAGGAAGTGTACCTTCAAGCTCATTAAGCAGCCCAATTTTTGAAGTTTGTGCAGCATATTCTCAACGATTGATTTGAAGTTCGGATCCTTCTTACTGCCAAGAAACTTACTTACTACATCGTTAAAGGCTTCCCATGCTTTCTTTTCCTTAACGTTCATTTCTTTCACAAAATTCTCATCTTTCAGGAGTTTTCTAATGTCAGGACCAGTGAAAACGCCCTCTTTTAGTTTTGCGTCTGATGAAGCCGGAAATTTATTACACATATATTTGAAACATTTGCCTTTTTTTAGTAACGCTTGGACAAATTCCTTCATCAAGCCTAATTTAATGTGCAAAGGTGGAAGGAGAACTTTTTCCGGATCTACAAGAGCTTTTTGAAGCACATTTTTAGCTCGAGGTTCTAATGGAGCTCTGCGTGGCCAATCTTTCCATTTCCAATGATTTTTTTGTCTCTGTTATCCCACTCGCATAGAAAATAGGGAAACTTCGTATAACCTCCTTGCTGTCCTAAGAGCATAGATATTATTTTAAGATCGCCGCATATAATCCACTTATGAACCTAGTACTTGATTTTATCGAGAATAAATTCTAAATTCTCGTACACGGAGAAACCCAAACACCATTGATTCTTGCATTTGGCACGACTCATTGGTGTTTGTCGTGAAAAAAGCGACTTAACACAGATGCACATTGCATACGCACGATTCTTCAGTGTTCACGCACGATTCATTAGTGTTCGCGCAGTGGCCAATGATGTCTTACCCAATAAAAATCGAAACGCGACTGAGTCGTTCGTGCGCGCCATTAGAATGCATCTACGCATTAATAGTTAATGCGTACGCGGCACTCACCAATGTGTTAAACAATAAAGAATCGCGCCGCGCCGTCGTGCATGAGCCTTTCATGTCAAAAATATCTACAACCGCTGCGCGCATACTAATGAGTGTTGCGGGTTGCGGTCTTTGAAAAATCGT
>JAABKJ010007430.1:0-20982 GCA_011634705.1 Andricus grossulariae | reverse complement strand
GTGTACAGGGACCGTGGTGGGAGTTGACGGAACTGCGCAATTTGAGATAACCGTATACGGGGGGCTTGAAATGTTGGAGTCTTGAAATAATGGCGTCTTGAAATAATGGCGTCTTGAAATGATGGAGTCTTTACTGTATTATAATAACGCTGTAAAGATTTCATATCGGTACAATTAGATAAGTATTTTTATTTTTTCTCTATCAATTCGTAAAAAAATATCCATAAAAACCATCTTTTGAATAATTTTTTAAATTAGTGTTACCCGTAAAGTCATTTAACATTATTTAAGTTTATCAGGTTAAGCTATTTGAAAATATTTCAAGGAATATCAGAGAATTTCAAAATATTTCAAAGGATTTTTAAGGAATTTCAAAGAATTTCGCGGAATTTTATAAGACTTCAAAGGATTTTAATCATTTTAGCGATTTTAAAAGCTCTCAAAAAGGTATTTTAATGACTTTTTCGGGACCACAAAGGATTCCATGCAACTTCAAAATTATATTACAAGATTTTAATGAAATTTCGAAGAATTTCTTCACAAGAATTGAGGGATTTCAAAGATTTTAAGTGAGTTTCAAATATTTCAAAGTAATTCCAAATATTTTTAAAAAATTGAAAGATTTTAGGATATTTAAAAAGATTCCAAAGGAATTTTTAGGGGTTTTATCTAATATGCTCAGATTTCCGAGGATTTCAGTAATTTCAAGACTTTTAATAAGGTATTTTATCATGAATTCCCCAGGATCTCAAAGAATTTTAAGGAATTTCAAGAAATATCAAATTTCATGTAAGTTCATCTGATTTTAAGGATTTTAATAATATTTTAGTGGAATTTGAAATAATTTATTCACAAAAATTAATAGATTTCAAAGATTTAGAGAGATTTTCCATATTTCAAGGTGTTCCTAAAGATCTTAACAAACTTGAATGATTTTAAAGAATTTTAAAGATTTTAAAATATTCCCAGCAATTTCACTACTTTTCAAGAAATTTCAAAGGAGTTTAAGGTATTTTAAAAGATTTAAAGGAATTTTCAAGAGCTTTGCAAAATTTCAAGATATTTCAAAAGATTTCAAAGGATTGAAAATATATCTTAGAGTACCTATATCTTAAAGAATTCCAAGGAAGTTTCAAGAGATTACAATAAATTTCAAGGAATTTCCAGAAATATAAGATTTCATATAACTTCACGTGATTTCAAGAGATTTTATAACACTTCAATTAAATTTCGAAAAATTTGTTCACAAGAATTGAGAGATTTCAAAGGATTTCGAAGGATAGAAGAGATTTTTAAATATTATTTGAATTTTTTCAAATGATTTTAAAAAATTGAAAAGATTTACGGGTGTTTTTAAAAAATATTCATAAAATAAATAATTTTTATGGAATTTTTTGAAATTACTGTGACCCACAAAATCAGTGGACATCTTTTAAGTTGATCGGGCTTTGCACTATTTACTAAATACACCCTTAGATTCGTTGATCTACATTTCTAAATTTGACGATATTAAACAGGATGTAAAAATATCTAAAACCTTTCGCAAATGATTTCGATTTTCTAAATTCTATAATCTAATTTTATAATACATTTTATTAAAGTTTACTATGATCGCAATAATCGCAATCGTTCTTTAAAACGTTCAGGCTATTTAGGCCTGTCGAAAAGTCTCTAAAAATGCACATCAAATAAATGGAGATATGTGCTAGTAATTAGCAAAAATGATAAAAAATTAAGTTTTCGATGAATATTTTTCTACTAGATGGCACAGCTTTTTATATGTTTTAATTTTCTTTCTTTTCATTTTAACAGCTTCTACTTATTTAATTTTCGAATTTTCTCGGTTTTTTGGGCTGAATGCATTTTGAAAAATTACGTAACATATGCGGGGGGGAGGGGAGTATACAAATCACTTTGTAATGATTTGTAACACGGGCGAGAGAAGGGGGAAAAATGGGCAAAAAGTCTGTTACATAATTTACGGATGACCCCTCGTCTAGAGTGCAGATTAATAAAAAAAAGTGAAAAATAATATTTGAATAATATTTTCCGAGACGCAGTCAACCTGAAATATAATAAATTTCTCATATTCCGTTTCTCCCTTTGGGGTTTTCTCACGTTTGGTAAAATCTCTATCCATAAGTGCAATATCCACT
This sequence comes from Andricus grossulariae, assembly GCA_011634705.1. Lineage (NCBI taxonomy): Eukaryota > Metazoa > Arthropoda > Insecta > Hymenoptera > Cynipidae > Andricus > Andricus grossulariae. Next base: position 18,826 of record JAABKJ010007430.1, on the reverse strand, counting down.
AACGTTGAACATCCTGACTGGATGTATCGCCCTCCCCAGCGAATGTAACTAACAAATTTGTACATTAATTAGTTCTCCTTATTATTGTCATGGTATATATAATATCTTGTTAATAAAAATAATAAAATATTATGTATATTATATCATATATATATAATAGATTATTGCATTATGCATTTTTGGTACCGTTACGTGTTTGGTTAATTTGTATAATCTTCAGCGAGCTGTGATTTACTTTGGTGTGAATCTTATTCGAAAATTCATTGAAAGAGAGCCACTGTTTGGTTCATCGTTGCAAGTTTCGCGGCTTTTTATTTATTTATATTACTTTACTCGGTCTCGCTTAACTGGGGAATATCCATCTTAAATATAAAAGAATAAAAAAAACCCTCGCTCCTGGCTAAATATTATTTTGTAACTCCTCCGAAGCTAATTTGCTTTAAAAGTAATTGCTCAATTTTGGAAATTGTAGAATTATCTGGAAAGATTCAGAGGAGCTTTTTGCCACGACAGTCTTCGATGCTCCTCCGCTTTGAGGATTTGCGAGGTGCGTATAAAATTCAAACTTAAATGCTAAATCCTGAACAAAGTGATGCGTGTCCGGCGACGAGGTTTTATGTTGTTGCTTTTTTTTTTGGTTCAATTTCCAAATTACCTTTCGCTCACCGGTGACGCGTAAAAGAAGGTCCGTACGTACTTAGCTAAGTGGGTGGGCCTCGTTTTTGAGAGCGATTCGGTACTCCTATTCTCTGTAAGGTTTGCAATAAGAGTACCGGTGGTTCATGTGTTGGCTGTAGGAGCCAGAATGAGAAAAGCGCTTGAGGCACTTGGAACACTGGAAGGGCTTTTCGCCACTGTGCAGACGTTTGTGCTCAGTCAGGTGATGCTTGTGCTTGAACGCCTTAGGGCACTCCTGGCACTTGTAGGGCCTTTGTCCTGTAAAATAAATAAAAATTTATTTCAGAATATCTAGATACATACGATAAATAGGGTGTCTACTCGAATCCTGGAAAAAATTTCCTGAAAATTCGAGGTTTTTTCCAGGTATCTCAAGTTTGTCCAGGTCGAATTTTATCATAGTGCGGAGCCATTCAAATATTCAACATTTTCTTAAACAATCTAATCAGAATATGTATACAGTTTCGCGATTTTATTATAAATAATGTTTTTTTCCGTTTCTAGGGATTCAATTAATATGTTTAATTTGGAAAGCTTTGAAAAATTGTATTACAAGATATTCTCAAATGTATTAGCACCATCGATTTAAAAAATAATAAAATAATACTATACACATAATTATTCATTTCTTGAATTTGTCTCTGAAGTCCATAAATTTTAATAGATAAATGCAGTGGATATTCAGGTAAAATGAATGTGGGTACTATATTAAATTAAATTTAAGCCGCTTCCAATTCCTAACTTTTCGAGTAAAAATATTGCATTTTCAACAAGATAGATGAATTTTTAACCGAAGAGTTGAATTTTCAACCAAGAAGATTAATTTTCTACCAAAAAAGACAATTTTTCACCAAAATACAATAACTCTCAACCAAACAGTTGAATTTTCATCTAAAAAAGATCAATATTTAACCAAATAGTTGCACTGTTTACTAAAAAAGCTCAGTTTTCAGCCAAAAATGGAATAGTTAAATGTTCAGTTAACAAAACTAATTAATCACTTTAAAAAAAATGTAACCAAAGTGATGAATTTTCAACTAAAATTATGAATCTTCTACTGAAATAGATGATTTTTAAACCAAAAAGATGATGTTTTAACAAAAGAGTTTAATTTTCAATCAAATAGTTTTATTTTCAACCAAAAAGATGAATTTTCAACTAAAGTAATTAATATTTGACTGGAATGAACAGGAAGACTAATTTTCTACCAAAAAGACGACTTTTCAACAAAATACATGAATTTTCAACGAAATAGTTAAAAATTCAACCAAAAAAAGACAAATATGCAACATATACTTGCAGTTAAACTAAAAAAGATCACTTTTTTAGCCAAAAATGGAATAGTTAAATTTTCAGTTAAAAAAATTAATTTTCAACCAAACTGATGGATTTTCTAACAAACATACGATTTTTAAAACAAACATGGAATATTCACATTTTCAATTAAATAAATTAATCATCCATAAAAAATCCACCAATGTGATGAATTTTTAACCAAAATTATGAATCTTTAACTGGAATAGATGAATTTTAATCCAAAATGTTGAATTTTTAACAAAAGAGTTTAGCTTTCAACCAAATAGTTTTACTTTCAACCAAAAATATACATTTTCAACTAAAATTATGAATATTTAACTGGAAGACTTGAATTTTCAACCAAAAAGAGTAATTTTCATACAAGAAGATTAATTTTCTGCCAAAAAAGACGAATTTTCAACCAAATAATTGAACTTTCAACAAAAAATATAAATTTTTAACCAGATAGTTGAATTCTCAAGTAAAAAAGATGAATCTTGAACTAAAATTATTAATCTTTAACTAAAATATTGGAATTTTTCACACAAAAATTAATTTTCTTCCAAAAAAGACGTTTTTTCAACAAAATACATGAACTTTTAACGAAATAGTTGAATTTTCAACTAATAAATACACATATGCAACCAAATAGTTGAATTTTGAACTGAAAAATATCAATTTTCGACCTGAAATGGAATAGTTCAATTTTCAGTTAAAAAATTAATTTTCAACAAAGCTGATGAATTTTCAACTAAACTGATGAATTTCCAACTAAAATGATGAACACTTAACTGAAATAGTTGTATTTTCAACCAAAAACATGAATTTTCGACGAAGAATATTAATTTCTATCAAAAAGACGAATTTTCAACTAAAAAAGATAAATTGTCAACCAAAAATGAATTAGCTAAGTTTTCAGTTAAAAAAAATTGATGTTCAACCAAAGAGATACATTTTCAACTAAAATGATGGAATATTCATCTGAAATAGTTACATTTTCAGTTAAAAAAAAATTAATTTTCAAATAAACAAAAAAAAAAGACAAATTTTTAACCAAATAGTTCAAGTTTCAATTGCAATAGTTACATTTTCCATAAATAAAATTATTTTTCAGTCAAAGAAAAAACGAATTTTCAACAAAGCAGCTCATTCAAACAGATGAATGAATTTTAAATTAAAATTATATGAATCTTCAAACTAAAAAATTATTTTTTGTGAAAAGAGTTTAACTTTCAACCAAGTAATTAAATTTCATTTCCAAAAAAGGTGAATTCTGAACGGAAAATGTAATAGTTGATATTTCAAACAAAAAATATTTTAATTTTTAATCAAGAACAAATGAATTTAAACAAAAAATACGACTTATCAAAAGGAGTTGAATCTTCAACTAAGAAAAATTTTTCAGTCAAGAAAGAGAAAAAATTGCTAACAACCCAGTGGGCAAAAAAACATTAACGTTCTCAGGACGATAATGTTTTTGTGCCCACTGGGAAAACATTGAATTGTCAACAAACTAAAACGATCAATTTTCAACCAAAAATAGAATAGTTAAATTTTCAGTTTAAAAAATCAATTCGAAAAAAAACGCATTTTCAATAAAATAGTTAAATACAGTAATACAAAGCTATTAAGACAAATTAATATTTTATATTGCAATTTAAAAAAAAAATAGCACAATCTCGAAAAAATTCCCTGATTAAAAAAAAATCCTGACAATTCCAGGTTTTCCAGGTAGGGTAGACACCCTGATAGAATAAATAGAAAATAACTATTAACTTACCGGAATGTTCGTACTTATGTCTTGCAAGAGAACTATGTTTTGAGAAGGTTTTGTCGCACTGATTACAAAAGTAGAGGCCTTCTTGTTCCGTCTCGGTTGTTGGAGGTATCTCTTGTTGAACTATCGTTCTGTCAACCTCGATTTTCACTGGTGTTTGATTTATACTCTGTAAATATATACAATAATTTAACTAAAAGCCAAATCAAAATTTTTCAGTAAAATTGGATTGAATTTAGAGTAATTTAAGGAAAATGAGAAGAGTTCGACAAAATTCATAAAAATTCAAGGTGAATAAAAAAAATTCAATTCAATTGAAAGCAATTCAAAAATATGAAAAAATTAATTGAATTTAGTACGTTTGAAATGTGTTAAGAAAAATTTCAAGGAATTCAAAAAAATTTGATGAGATTCCTAAGAATTCGAGGTGAGTTTAAAAGACTTCAAGATGAATTTAACAAGTAAAAAAGCCCATTGAATTGAGTAGAATTGAATTAGGTGAATTTGGAAGTATTCAAATAAACAAAGAAATGCAGGGTAAAAAATAACAAGAATCCAGGGTGAATACCAAATGAATTGTAAAAAATATTTGAATATTTCTTGAAATTTTTGAAACCCTACGAAATCCCCCCCCCCCCATTCTTGTGAATAAATTCTTTGAAATCCATTAAAATATTATAAAATCCCGTGAAAATTCTATGAAATTTTATACTTCCTGAAATCCTGTAAAATTTATTAAAATACCTAGAGAGCTTTAAATATCCCATAAGCCCATTGAAATCCTCGCAAATCATAAAAACCTTCGGCATCTCTTAAAATATCTTAAGACCTTATAAGGCCTGTAAAATTGTTCCATATCTTCCGACATTCTAAAAAATTCTTGGCCCCAATTTTTACATCTCTTGAAAATGCCTTGGAATTTTTTCGAATACCCTAAAATATTTAAAATCCTTTGAAATCCCTTCAAATTATTGAAATCAATGAAAAATTCCTTGGAATCTTTTAAAATATCCTAAGATCTTTGGTAATACCTTGAAATATTTAAAAATCTTTAAAATTCTACAAAATCCCTCAATTCTTGTGAATAAATTCTTTGGAATCCATTAAAATATTATAAAATACCGTGATATTACATGAAATCTGATATATCCTGGAAATCTTGCAAATTTATTAAAATACCTTGAGAGCTTTTAAAATCCTTTGGAAACTTTTAAAAAATCTTAAAACCTTATAGGACCTATAAAATCTTGACATACCTTCCGAAATTCTAAGAAATTCATTAAAACTGCAACGACATTTTTTTAAATCCCTTAAAATCAGTCATTTGCAATACCTTAATATCTTTCAAATCCTTTAGAATCCCTTCAAATTGTTCAAATATATTAAATCCTCCTGAGAATCTTTTGAAAAATCCTAAAAGATTTTAAAAGAATTAAAAAAATCAGAGGGTTAAATCAGTAAGTTAAGTTATTTAAAGAAAAATGACTAAAGTGATCTTTTCATTTGAAAAACTGACTATACTGACTTTATTATAAAAAAGTGACTAAAAAGTAATTTAAGAAAAAAGTCGACCAAAAGTGACTGTGTGTCCTGATTATTCTTCACAGTTACTTAAAGTGCTTCATTGCAAACATTCCTTGACTTTTACAATTTTTTGTTTAATCCCTGACTTTCCCTGATTTTCAGGGTTTCCCTGACCCGCGGCCACCCTGTATTACAGAAGTCTCCCTTCACTTGTATTGTTTTTTTTTCGACTGACAACTCCGCAAAAGAATGAAATTAGTAATGAAAACTCAAAAATGGGCAGGAAACTGTATTTTGACTTTGAGCGATCTGAGACAAAAATCTAGCTCTGTACTACTCACCTTAGGTAAAACCTCGTTGGCCAGAGTTTGCCTGACCTCTGCGGAATCCGTGGTTTCTTCATCTATAACAAGAGGGGAGTCTTCGAGATCATCGGGTTCCGGGTTCGTTGGTGGTATCACTACAACGTCCTCTTTTGGTCCACAGGGAGATGCTGTGTTCCTACTCGAGGTATCGCTGTCTTTTATCACGGACATTGTCAGTTCTTTTTTCGAGAGATCGAGTGGCTGATCATTCATTGGTTGAATGCCAGCATTCGCCAATGGAAGGAGAGCTGGAATCTTGGATTCCCTGCGATCCCTTGCTCTAGAATTTTGGAACCATACCTAGAAAAGAACCAATTCTTTTTCAATAAAGAATCCCTTCGAGTCTTTTAGGCACTATCAAACTAGGAAAACAACGAGGGAAAAGTGGAAAGAGTTAGCTGATGTTATCTAACCTGGACGACGCGAGTAGGAAATTTAATGTAATTCGCGATCATGATGATTTCCTCTTTCTTGGGTCGAGGGTTGATGGCATAATAGCCCTTTAGAACGGCCAATTGTTCGTCGTCTATCAGCGATCTAGCTCTGACCCTTCTCCCACTTTCGCTCTGAGGTTGGCTCGTCTCATCTTCATCCTCAGAATCCGCCTCCGAAGAATCAACTTCAGCTTTCCTCTTCAACCCTTGCCTGATGGTTGGTTTTGGATTGACCTCTTCCAGCTTCGCTGCCAAACCCTCGCTCTGCGAGTCGCACTGGTCTGTCGTTGGCCAATCTGGGTAGTGGGTCATCTCACTCGAGATCTCGCTATCTTGATCCTAGAAAAGTATTTTCATCCATTATGCTTCTATCAAAGTATCAATATAGGTGGGTCATTCTGAGTTCAGGGTTTGAAAATGGAAACATGATATCAACAATCGGGGTATGCAGGCCTGTGACAAATTTGGAAAAATAGTAGCAAAATGAAATCCTTCTAAATCCCTGAAATTTGTTAAAATTCTCTAAAGCCCTTTGCAATCTGTTAAAATCTCGTGAAATTGTTAGAAATCCCTTGAAATGTTTCGAACATTTTTTGAATCCCTTGGAATCTTTTGGAATCTTCAACAAACAAGTTTGCAAATATGTTCAAAGGCAAATTGAAAAAATAGTTGCATTAGGGAGAAATTTTGAAAAAATAACAAAATTAGTGTCATTTTTTCAAAGTAGTAGCATCACTCAACACAAAAAGAGTTATTAGTGCCAATAGTGGCGTGAGTCCGAGCCCTGAGTATGGTTAGAATCCCGAAAGGAAAATTTACCTGATAGTCGTCATCATATTCTCGCTTGATGGTGGCAGGAGAGGACGATAGTTTCCTAACATTAGCTTCTAAAAGTTGTTTCGTGACAGAGGTATTGACGGTTTCGAGAATACGTCGAACGGCGTCGAGACCTTGGGATTCAGCTGGTGCTGGGGATTCTTTTCCCTCAGTTCCTTCGGTTCCCTCGGAATCCGCCGTCGAAGGACTCATCACATCAATGTGAGATTCATAGTGTTCGGATAAATCGTCTCGTCTCTTTGAGTGCAGCTGGTTTAAGAATTTTCTCAGAGATGACTGCAGAAAGTAACTTCCGAATCCCATCATTTGCGGAAGCATCGTAGGCACGTCGTACATACCTGAAAAAAATCGTAAAATTGGTTCAGGCTTGCTTAAAACAGATGTTAAGAATCTTTTTAAATTCCAATTGAAATGCTTTTTGGTTTTCGAAATTGAAAAGTCCAATAATACTTCAAATTCAGTGATTTTAGGGTGGCCACTCAAACTTTAAACGAAAATTCCAGGCTATTTCCTAATTTTCACGGTCAAAAATTACATTTTTTCCGGTTGACTTTTAGTAGTTATAATAATTATTCAATACTAATTGCTTTATTATATACACATTGAAAAGAATGTAACATTTTTGAACTGCAAGATAAAATATATAATGTAAATTCGGGCAAAAGTGATTTCAAATTTCACAGCCCAAAATGCTCTCATAAAAGGGGGAATATATTGATTTTTCGAGATAATAGGGAAATAATTTTTTTAAATAGTAATAATAATGTAACATATTTATAAGATTTTAATTCGTAATATATTGCATTTTCAACAAAATAGTGGTATTCCCAACCAAAAAGATGAATTTTCAACCCAAAAAGACAAATTTTCAACAAAAGAGTTCAGTTTTCTAGCCAAAAAGTCGAATTCTTAAGAAAAGATTGTAACTTCTAAAGCCGAAAAGATGAATTTTCAACCGAATAGTTGAATTTTCAACAAAAAAGTTGCATTTACAATCAAATAGCTGAACTTTTAAACAAAAGAGACGAATATTTTATGAGACAGTTGAACTTTCAACCAGCAGAGACTATTTTTAATCAAAATAATTAAATTTTCAATTAAATAATAGAAGTTTAAACCAAAAGAGATGAATTATGGACACAAAATTTAATAGTATAGTTTTAAATTAAAAAGAATTAATTTTCCATCATAAAAGATGAATCTTCAACCAAAAAAGATGACTCTACCAAAAGATGAATTTTCGACCAAAAAAGATGACTTCTTAAGATATTAGTTGAAATTTAAAAAAAAATACTTAATTTTTCATCCAAATAGTAGAACTTTTAAACAAGAGAGATTAATTCTAAATCAAAAATATAATAGTAGACTTTTAAAAAAAAATGATTAAATTTGAACCATAAAACATCAATTCTCAACCAATAAAGATGATTTTCTATTAAAACATGAATTTTTAATCCAATAGGATGAATTTTCTATCCAAAAAGACAAATGTTTAACATAAAAGTTGAATTTTAGACAAAAAAGATGACTTCTTAATAAAACAGTTGAATTTTCAAAAAAATAATTAATTTTTCAAACAAATAGTAGATTTTTTAACCAAAAGATATTAATTATGAACCAAAAATATAGTAGGAGATTTTTCAAATAAGAAGAGTTAACTTTTTAATTAATAAAATGAATTTTGAACAACGCATTTCAACCAAGTAGTTAAATTTTTGATTAAAAGAGATGAATTCTCAACGAAAAAAGTAATCATTGAATTTTCAACTAAAAACGGTCAATTTTTAAACAAAAATGGAATAGTTACATTATTTGTTGGGGAAATTAATTTTCAACAAAAAAAAACGAATTTTTAGCAAAATTGTAACATCTTCGACCAATAAAATGATTTTTCAACGAGTTAGTTCAACTTTCAACAAAATACTTGAATTTTTTACCAAAACATACGACTTTTTAACAAAATAGTTGCATTTTCAACCAAATAATTACAATTTCCACCAAACAGTAGAATTTTTATATAAAAAAATATTAACTTTGAATCAAAAAGTAGACTTTTGTAAAAAGATGAATCAACTTTCAACCAAAAAAGATGACTTTTCATACAAAGAGTGTAATTTTCAACCAATTAGTAGAGTTTTTAACTATAGGAGTTAATCATGAACGAAAAATATAATAGTATAAGACTTTTAAAATAAAAAGAATTAGCTTTCAACCAATAAAATGTATTTTGAACAAAGCATTTCAACCAAGTAGTTGAATTTGTCAACTAAAAAAGATGAATTCTTAACGGAAAAAGTAATCACTAAATTTTCCATGAAAAACTAACAATTAAACTAAACAACTAATACAATCAACTTCCAACCAAAAATGAAATAGTTTAATTTGTTCTTCTGAAAATTAATTTTCGAAAAAAAAAGAATTTTCAAGAAAATAGTTAAATCTTCAACCAATAAAACAAAGTTTTGACTATGTAGTTCAACTTTCAACTAAATAACTGAATTTTTTAACAAAAAAGATGACTTCTTAAGAAAATTAGAAAAAAATAGTTGAATTGTCGACAAAGTAATTGAGTTTTTAACGAAATAGTATAATCTTTACCTAAAATGATTAAATCTGAACCAAAAATATAATAGAAGGATTTTCAGATAACAAGAATTAACTTTCAACCAAAGAAGATGACTTTTCGGCCAAACAGTGTAATTTTTTATCAAAAGAGATGAATTCTGAACCAAAAATATAATAGTAGACTTTTCAAATAAAAAGAATTAACTTTCAACCAAAGAGATGAATTTTAAACAGAATAGTTAAATCTTCAACCAATAAAATGAAGTTTTAACAATGTGGTCAACTTTCAACCAAATAGTTCAATTTTCAACAAAATAATTGAGTTTTCAACGAAATAATAGAATCTTTAAACAAAAGAGATTAATTCTGAACCAACACAATATAATATGAGGCTTTTCAAATAAGAAGAATTAACTTTCAACCAAAAAATATGACTTTTCGGCCAAATAGTGCAATTTTCAACAAAATAACTAAAATTTCAACCCAATACTAAAATTTTTAACCAAAATAGATGAATTCCGACCCAAAAATAGAATAGTAGCCTTTAAAATAAAAAGAATTATTTTTCAATCTAAAATTATTCGTAATTAATTATATAAATTTAGGTTACTGATGTAATTACTATGTGAAATATCTAAAAGTGAAGTTTTCGTTCTCAAATATAAAAGGAACTTTAGTATTTTAATGATCCATCAACACAAGCTTTAAATTCTTAACAATCCCAACTATTTCCATTTGAATTCAAAGCTATCCCTTGGAAATTATTGTAGACTTCATTACCTTTAAAAGTGAATGATAAATACTGATTAATTTATGTATTAGTTGAAGAAATCGATCGTTACCTCCTCCTTCACTATGAATATCATGATAGTCAGAAGGCGACAGCTTGGGTAGAATAGGCATGAAGGTATTGTTGTTTGCAGCTATAATGTCGACGTCGCGACGGTTTTGCAACGGCGGCTGAGTCTTTCTCGGCCCTCTATCTACATTACTGATTGATCCTTGTCTCGACTTCTTTAGATTCACTATCAGACATTTCTTCGAGGTCATGTGACTTGAATAGGACCCCGAGTGCGAGAATCGTTTACCGCAGTTGATGCATTGGAATGGCTTCTCTCCACTGTGAATACGAAGATGCTCCTGTAACAATCAAAGTGAGATTATTGCAATGCTCGTCTGTCAATTTAAAATCAACCTTTGAATCCAATCAGATCCAGTCAGGATAAATCGGAAGAAAGTTTTCAATCTTTCCCAATCTATTTCAATCCTTTGCAATCGTTGTCTGCAATCTCAATACATTCAAGAACGGATTCAGACGGATTGAAAGGGATGAAATGTGAGTCGGATTTGACTTGGTCTGGATGTATCGGGGATCACAGTCTTTCCCCTAATCACCTGCGTTTACCCCTTTTTTATATTATTCCTATATATTATTATATCATTAAGCCGTTTCCCTTTCGGGGTATATAATATTCCTATATATAATATTCCTATATTTTATATTCATATATCCTATTCAAAACTAGAATATGCTACTGCGAATAGTGAACGTTTTTTTCAACTTACATAATTATCTATTATAATTAATTTAACTTTTCTATAAATTTAACCAATTCCAAACTAAACTATTTAGAATTCAAATAAAACTTCAAAGCTAAAATATTATTTTGCTGAATCTAGATAAATGAAATATTTTCGAAATTAACTATAAATAAGTATGATGGACATGTTAAGAAATATTTTCCAGGGTATATTCTGAGGGGCAGTGTTAAACGAAACACGGGCACTATTAAACATCGACTTCGGGAATTATTACATTTTTTAATAAAAATAGAAAATAATGAATAATAAAATATGTCAAGAAATCGCTGGAAATACCGATTACCGTAATTCGTGTTCTGTAATCGAGAATTATCACTTTAATGACCCTTTTTTTAACACTACATTAAAAACACTAAATTATTAAGCAAAATATCGTAAAAATATATCTGCAAATACCGATTGCCCAATTTCCGGTCTACATTCGAAAATGATAACGTTAATGAGTTTAATTACCTTTTTTTAGTACGTTAGGAAGGCGAATCGTCCGTCGGACAGTATTAACATTTCCTTAGAATATACCATGATTTTTTAAAAGCTTTTAAAAAGTTACAAACATAATTTTTTCTCAGAGAATAAGAACTCCACTCGAAATTTTTAGTATATGTAAAATATTTTTGCTTCAAATATGAATTCCATATAATATTTAATTAATATGAAGATTTATCATATTTTAAACCAATTTCTTTCTCTTACTTTTCCTCAAATGAAGAAACTAAAGTTTTTCTTTAAGAACAAAATAAAACAAACAATGGTATTTTTTATTTAAAAATGTAAAAATTAAAACTATTTTTCAATTAAAATTACTATTTTTAGTGCTTAGACAATTTCAAATTAATAGCGTTTAAAATTAAACAATTTTGATGTTGTAATATTATGCAATTTCTAGAAGTTTTAAAATCAACAATTGCTGAATTATCATCTGTTTAGGCGTAAATTTTAAAAATATGAACTATTTTTAATTGAAGATTTTTGAAATATTACTATTTAAAATTTAACAATATGTGACTAAGAATATTTATGGAAACAGCTAAAATCTCCAGATAAATAAAAAATTTGCATCCATGAAAATATTAGAATTACGAAAGTAAGAATTTTTTTCAAACATATCTCACAAACTAGAATTAATTATTTCTTAAAGTATTTAACTCTTTTCAAAATTTTTTAGAACCCTTATTATTTAAAAGTTTGTTTTTATGTATTTTGAAATAGTTTGTGTTTTTAATATTAGAAAATTTAATTTATACCCAAGAAATTTCAAATGATTTTTACTTATTTTAATGGATTTGTACAACTTCAAAGAATTTTGACGAATTTCTAAAGCACTTTAGGGAATACATTAAATTTTTTTCAAGGGGTATGAAGGAATTATACAAATTTCGAAGGGATTTAAAGATTTTAAGTTGTATTAAAAAATTCGAAAGAATTTAAAGACACTGCGTTTGAAAACTTTGTAGAACTATTAATATTCTAAAATGTGTAAGTATTAATTATACTAAGGATGAAATAACAAATCTTGGAAAAAATATTCAATTATTATACTTATAAGTATCACGATTTAATTATTAATAAAGGAATCTTTAGAAATTAAGTTTTTACACGTACCGAAAAAATCTGGCTATTTGTACCGAAATTTCGGTACCGGTATCAATGACCTTTTAGAAAAGGAAATAGTATTGGTTTGATTCAATTGTAAAAATCTAACTCTTAAATGTCAGAAATCATTTAACATTATTTTTTAACTATAAAATTTCTTATAAAAAAATGGTTTCTCTTTTTTACATATAAAAATAAATGTTTCATCTTTCCCCTATTTTTTCTATAAAAAATTATCCTATTTCTCCTTTTTCGAGGTTTTTTTTTCTCACTTTTTTGCGCTGTGATCCCTGCTTACGGATTGAGAGGGATTGAAAACTTTCTTCGGATTGATTCGGATCGGACTTGATACAGATTCGTGGAATTCAAATTAATTTGAGAAATGGTTTCTAAATTAAAAACTTTTGATTATAATTTTATAGAATAATTTTCTTGGTTACCTTGAGGTGATGTTTGAATTTGAAGGCCTTTTCGCAGTGGGGACATTTGAATTTTCGAAGTACTGCGCTCTCGTCGTGGCTGATCATGTGCCTTTGTAGTCGGTAGACGTTGGCAAAAGTTTTACTACATACTTTGCAAGACTGTAAACAAATTATTATCTTTATCAAAATACGTTCAGTTTCTTGAATTGTAAATCATCTCTAATGATTATAACTCTTTATCAGAAACCCAGACCCTTGGAAAAGTACAATTCATTTATTGGTAATTTAATTGAAAGTAATTGATTTTTTTTCTCATTGAAGACAAATAATTATAAAATTATTAAAAAATAACAGACATATAATGACTTGTAGGGATAAAAATGTATCTTTCTTTAAATTTGAAATCGAAATTTTAAATTGACTTTCTTTAATTTTGATTAATTGTCCTTCAAACTTTAAATTCGACCAAGAATTAATTTATTGATCTTTTTCCACTTATACATGTCAATCCTTTTCTATCTTTTTTTTCAATTTTTATCATATATATCCCTTTGAATCTCAGACTTTCTATCCTATTATTATTCTTTGCGGAAATACCATATTTCAAATCACCATTACATTTATTTTCTTGGAAGAGGGTAGTTTCAAATTCTGGCAAATTTTTCATTGAAAAAAAAATAATTTTGGATTTAAATTCTGATTTGGGACAAGGGATTTAAAAAATCTGACAAATTCTGGCTTGGAAGAGGGATTTTTTTTGTAAATTCCCTTTTTATAAATTTAATTTTTCACGGGAAATTTTTTTTATATTTCATTTACTTATTCCCCGTCCAAACTAAGAAATATGATTCTTTTGGAAAATTCCCTATGCCACGTCACAATTAAATTCATTTCCAAAATTCCTGTTCGAAATCAGAATTACAATTATTGACAAAACTTTCTATTATAATTCAGAAATATAGTAACTCCCTTTTTCCAAAATTTGTAAAAGAGAATTTTCAAATTATGAAGAATTCTGACTTGGAACAGGGATTTTCTTGAATTCCCTTCTTCTAAATTATAATTAAAATACTTTTCTAAAATTCTCTTTTTATGTCAATAATTCCCTGTTTCGCAAGTCAAATTATAATTATTTTCGACAACTCCCTGTCCTAAAGAAAAATGATAATTCTCAATAAAATTTCATGTTCTAAAATGAACCTAAAATGAAAATTAGAATTGATTACGAATTCCCTGTTCAAAAGTCAAAATTATAATTCTTTACGGGAATTCCCTGTCCCATTTGTCAAGCTTATATTTATTTACTAAAATTCCCTCTCCCCAACTCAAAATTATAATTCTTTACTAAAATTTCCTGTCCCAAAGTTAAAATTATAATTCTTTACGAAAATTCCCTTTCCCAAACTCAAAATTATATTTCATGACCAAAATTCGATGTCGCAACTTAGAACTTCCTTTGCGAAAATTATGATTCTTTTTACAAATTCCTGTTCCAACTCAGAATTGGACAAATAAAATATCTGAAACCACTTTAATTTGCATGTTTGTACATTCGTACAAAAAGGTAATTTATAGATTTCAAAGAAGAAAGAATATTGAAAAGGTTTCATATGGATACGCGGAGGATAGTTCAAATAAAATTACCGGAATTAAAAAAAAAGTATGATTGTAGGATAGGCAAGAATAGAAAAGGATTGACGTGGATGGACGCTTATCCACGTCTATCTCTTTCAATCTTCTCAACATTAGTTCCGAATAAAGTCGTTATCACTTTCTGAACATGAATATGGATATTAAAAAATGGATACAAAAGGATTAGCATTTATGAACACAGAATAAGGATACAAAAATTATCTCGGTCATAAAGAGCTTATTTTAAAATATATCTCCGAAAAAATAAAATATTATACAAAATCTCAAATCAGGTCTTTTCATTCCCTTTCTCATAAAGACTAAAAATATCTTTTTCAGATAAAACCCAAGTTTCATAAACTCCCTTTTTCCCAGAAAGCAGAACCGATAAATCAAGGGGTTTGAGGTCAAAAAATCTGATGTGAGTGTCGCGAGAGTGGTTAAATTATCAGGATGGAGATTAGGGAAAACTTTGCATCGCGGGCTTTAGGAAATGTTCTCGAGTTGAACGAGTCGAGTCGAGTCTAGGCTAGGCTAGGGGTTGGTGGTGCATTGTGGATAGGTGGATTGGGAATCTGTGTATAAAAAAAAGTCTAAAAAGTATAAAGTCCCGAAGGATAGTGGAATTGTTAGAGTAGTGAAGATAAGCCACTTACGACTTGAGAGAACTGAGCGCCGAGGTCGTGCTTATCGATGGCGTAGGTCGTCTTGTGGACGTCCTCGAGATGGAGCTGGAGTACGTGTAAATTCCGACAGAGGATACCGCACTGGGGGCACCTTTCACCCTGTTTAGCCGAACCTCCTTCTCCGCCGCCTCCGCCACCACTGGCCGTGCCATCCGCGCAACCGCCCACTTCCGCGTCCGCACCTGTCTCGTCCTCGCTGCACCCTGCTCAATGAAACGCCCTATATTAATTTTCAGCCATGGCGGACCTGACACTCAAAACAGCTACAAAAACTTTTCAAAGGTCCTCCCACAACGGGAAAGTTACTAAGAGGGTTGAAAACAAAAATGATCAATTTCAATTGCAGTCTTGTATTGGTGGCACATTTTAAAGGGGTGGTATCATCAGAAATTTTAAAGGGGTGGTGTCAGAAATTTCCTAACGACACATTTTCCAGCTGGGATGGGAGCCTTAAAACTAGCCACCATAGGTCTTAAATTAAGCCTACATTTTGATTGTAATTAAACTTACATTTTGCCTTAAATAAGCCTACACTTTAATATGAATTAGGCAAGTATTGAGCCTCTGTTTTGGCTCGAATTAAGCCTATATTTTGACTAAAAGCAGGCCTCTATATTGACTTCAATTAAACCTACATTTTAACGTCAATTAAACCTAAATTTTGACTTCATTTAAACCTAAATAATTACATAAACTAAGCCTATTTTTTTACTTGGATTATGCCTCTATTTTGCTCTCAAATAGATCTATGGCTTAACTTAAACAAAGACCACATTTTAACTTAAATGAAGCCTACATTTTAATTGAAATTGAGCCTATATTGTGACTTGAATTAAACCTCTTTTTTGACTCAATTTAGGCCTCTATGTATTTTGAGTAGAAGCAAGCCCCCTATATCGAAATGAATTAACCCTACATTTTGACTTGAATCATGCCTCTATTTTGACTCAAACTAAGCCTGTATTTTGATTTATATTAAGCAGAAATTTGAACTTGAATTAAGCCTACATTCTGACTTAAATTAAGCCTATACTTTGACTTGGATTGAGCCCAATTTTTTACTTATGTTATACCTACACAGGAATCACAGCGCAAATGGAGCTCAAAAAAGGGGAAATAGGGTACTTTTCTCACAAAAAAGGGGAAAATAGGGGAAAGATTAAACATTTATTTTTACATGTCGAAAAGAACAAACAACCTTTTTATAAGAAATGTTATATTTTTAAATAATTTTCAATTATTTCTGCCATTCAAGAATTTATTTTAAAAAATTGGATATACTTAGGTCGTTGGAAATCCATTCACAGTGATATAATAAAGTCCGAAAAAAAATAAAATTAGTTAAATACACAATTTTAATATGTACAAAAAAATGTTTTTCGGATTGATTCAAAACCTGAAATTTCTTCAGCTTGAACCAAAGAAACATGTTATTATTTTTCATTCATGGGAAAAATTTTTTTCTTGGTGATTATAACGTTCCAAAATCGCAAACAAAAAAATATGAAATCTGAAAAATCCTCAATGACGACAACATTTTTTTTCGAAAAAGCAAAATGATAAAAATTTTCTTTCGTTTAAGCTGAATAAATTTCAGGTTCGACATAATCAACTTTTTTTAAAGTGTCTGCATAAATTAATTTAAAAAAAAACTCTGCACATTTTCAAAAAAATTGTTATTGAGCATAAAATGTATATTTAAATTTCGTAATTTTTTATTATTGTTGACTAGTAAAAGCTGTAAATATAACAAATTCGTCATAATTTTTGAACCAATAGGAACAATTCGTAAATAATTTAAGTGCTATAATTGCTTTAATTATTATTCAATTCAATATCGTATATTTGAAGAGAGAAGGGGAAAAAGGGGAAGTTTTTTTTAATAGAGAGAAAAAGGGGAAACTAAGAAAAAAAGGGAAAGACTGTGCACCCTGAAATAGTATTTTTTTTGTAATTTCTCACCCATAATCATGTCAACATCCTGTCTAGGAACTCCAAGATATTCCGTCACTCCTCTCCCATGCTCACCAATCGTCCCAAACGAAATCGACTCATCAACAAAGATCCTCAACTTGTATTTTTTGCACAAAGCAACAAGTTCCGGTAAAGGACAAATGCTCCCCGTGTTCATGTAGATTCCCTCCACAATCAGAAATCTCCTAGTCTTTGCTGCCTTCTTAGGATTCTTCTTGTCAAGCTTCTCCTGATCAGCCAGCAAATTCTCCAAATCCTGGACATCATTGTGCTTGAAATACTTGACACTGGACCTGGAAGCATCCAAGCCTTTTTGAATCGAAAAATTCACTTTCTCATCGACAAAAACGAGATCCCTTCGTTTACAATAAGCCGGAATTGCAGAAGCAATTGTACTAAATCCGTACGAGTAAACGACAGCTTCTTCAACCTCCATAAACTTGGCTAAACGTTCTTCCAATTCCAGGTGGACATCAACAGTCCCGTAAAATCCTCTGGGTCCACAAGAACCAACACCATATTTTTGAACGGTAGCAACCGCTTTTTCCTGAATTTCATTATTTCCGATTAAACTCAAATAATTATGAGTTGCAAGATTCAAACAATCTTTTCCATCAACTGTCACGATTTTTCCAGCCAAGGAAGTGATCCTTTTTGGAGTCAGTGAAGGATGATCCTTTCGAACTGGTGTAATCAGAGGTTCTGGTCGCCATTCTGATAATTTTCTTTGAACCTCTTCTTCGGTGGGTTGTTGTCTTCGCTCTCCGTGTCTCCTTTTTGTGACGAACCAGGCGACCCAGAGGAGAATAAATCCTTGCAAGAGAACGTGATAGGGCGGAATTTTACCCAAAATGTCTACCGATTCGAGCTGAATGAATTTTGCACTCATTTTCAATCAGATCCGGAGCTTTTTGTGTATTTTATTATGATGAGCAATTGGAAAGTCGGTAAAGTTCTAGGGCAGGAATTGATGACTCACGGAAGGAGTGATAACAGTCTGATATTTCGTAAAGGCTTATCGTAAACGTAATTTTCTTATATTACTTTTAGCCTTGAGTTAACTGAATGCCAATTCACAAGGCGGAAACACTTTTTATAACTTTTTTTCACTTTGCAGGTTTATCGATCACGTTCTCATCGTTCACCGCTTTAACAACCAACAACAATCTGACATAACCAACCATGATCCACAAAACTATGGTCTCGCCACGCGCATCTAAAAAAAGTGAACCAATCAAATGGCACGTAGGAATTCGTACGGCGACCTCCATTTTTAAAGGACGTCAAGCGGGAAGTTTAAGGCAGGTTCAACGCTGCATGTATTAATTGCAGAAAAAACTCGAAAACAGTCTTATAAATAATCATATAAAGCTAAAATAAAAATCAGGAACATATGACTTATATGTATAAAGAGTATAAAATCTAAAAGAGCGTGCTATTA
>JAABKJ010007429.1:0-20982 GCA_011634705.1 Andricus grossulariae | reverse complement strand
GCCAAGGAATTTTTAAAACCTCTTTCTTTCATTGCTTTATCAAAACGTTCATACCAACAACGGGATGATTGTTTTAAGCCATACAAGGATTTGTTTAGTTTACAAACTTGACCATTTCCTACCTCAATGCTTTCTGGAATTTGTATGTGAATTTCTTCATGCAAAATTCCGTTTAAAAATGCTGTCTTTACATCCATTTGATGTAATAAAAGATCAAACCGATTTGCAAATGATAAAAAAAAACGAAAAGTGGACATTCTAGCAACGGGTGCAAAAATTGCATCATAATCTATTGCATACTTTTGACTGAAACCTCCTGCTACTAGTCTAGCCTTGTATTTTGTGGGATTTCCGGATTCATCATTTTTTAATGTGAATACCCACTTGCAAGTTACAATATTTTTATTCAAGGGTTTTGGTACAATAATCCACGTATTATTTGTCTGAAGTGATTCAAGCTCATCCTTTATAGCCAACTCCCACTGAGTTCGATCTTCCCTTTCTTTAGTTTCTTGTAAATTTTTAGGGACTGCATAGATTACAGCTTGCGTACATGCTGCATATGTATCGAACTCGTCGTCATGATATTCTTCATAAGAAAGTTAAGGACGATTTTTTAATCTATCACTTCTTCTTACTTCATTTTGTATTTGATCCTTTTTTTCAAAGTGGCTTCAGGTAATAAAGATTTGCTACATTCAGGGATTTTTACGATTTCTTCTGTGCTTTTATTACTACAGTTCTCATCATTAGTTTTCTGAATTCGGGTAGGGCTAACCCTTTTAGATAACCGAGGTCTTGAAACTTTAAAATTTGTCTAATCAAAAATGACATCACGTGCCACTTAAAAATTTTTAGTTTCAGTGTTCCAGATTTTGTACCCATTTGGTTCATATCCGACAAGAAATTCTTTGACTGACCTATCGTCAAATTTAGTACTTCTTGTTTTTAAATGGATATAAGTGGTAGAACCAAACTCTTTTAAATGGCTCAGTCTGGGCTTTTATTATGCCACAGTTCATACGGGGGTTTTGAACTTTCGACAGTTATAGTTGGTGTTTAATTTATTAAATAAGTTGCTGTTAAAACAGCTTCACCCCAAAACTGTTTATCTAAGTTTGCACCGTTAATCATCGCGCGTTCTTTCTCAGTAATTGTTCGATTCATGCGTTCAGGTAATCCGTTTTGTTGAGAAGTGTAAGGTACAGTAAAATGGAACATTATCCCTTTTTTTGAACAAGACTCTTTAAAGCCATTATTTACATATTTACGTTCAGTGCCGCAATACAGATCAACAATTTTTAAATTGAGATATGATTCACTCTTCATCACAAAACCTTTACATGCATTTGAAACATTTGATTTAAAAACCAATAAATATGTGACTGTGTAATGAGTGAAATCATCAATAAGAATTAAAGAATAATTTTCATTGACAGTCGTAAGCGGTGTAATTGGCCCACAAACATCTGTAGGGACAACGAACAGTGGTCTTATAACATGATCTTCATTTTTTATTTTATTAACAGGAAGTCGCGTTTGCTTACCAAAAATTCAGGTTTCGAAAATTTCATAACTAAGCTCAACGTCTACAAGGTCAAAAACATCTTCAAATGATTTTTTAGGTTTTATTTAATCAAATTTAGAATTACTAATATGACCAAGACGTTCATGCCATACTTTAAAATTATTGGCTTTGTTAATATTTATATGACTCTTCTTTCTGAAATTTTTATTTATTTTAAATAATACACTGAATAAATCATCATAAGGCTTACCTATCCAAATGGTTTTGTTTTTATCATTCTGAACCGTTACCCCATCCGGATCAAAAAAGATTCTCATCCCCTTGTTCTGCATACGGCGGACTGATAACAGGTTAAACGCTGCATCTGGGGCGTAGAACAAGTCTTCCAAAATTCCCCTTTTTCCCAGATTTGTTGTGACTAATACGGTTCCGCGCTTAATTGCAGTTATTGATTGTCCGGTTTTGGCTACAGAAATCTGCATTGGCGATGATAAAGTGTAGCAATCAGTGAAAATGTCCTCTGTTTTAGTGATATGATGAGTTGCTCCCGAATCAAGAATGAATAATATCTCATTTCCGTTGGTAGAACTGTTTCCATGTGGATGACCCATCATAAACGCGAAACCATCAGCATTAGAAACATTTGTTTGTACCCTTGTCAAATTCCGTGAGCGGTTCTGTTGTTGAATCATTTGTTTATAATAAAAACAGTCCGGTTTTTTGGAGAACAGAAATATTCACTGTGAGTCACGCAAAGGATACTGTACTGTACTGATTATGAAGATAGGGATATTGCAGGTAGTTGCTATGAACAAGAACTCGAAAAAGTTAAGCATCCAGTCATCTATATTGTTGAAAAAGTACTCAAAAAACGTGGCTGGAAATTAATAGATTTCAGTATTTCTAGTAAAATGACCTGTAAAGCAACCACTTACATTTTGAAGTTATGGAAATTGTTCAATGACATCCCAGCAAAAACTCTGAAATTGAAAGGTAATCATTTCCGAAAACGAAATTTCGAAATGTACCAGATAAGAAAATACAAGTTCTCTCGAAGCCCCATTTTTGAAATTTTTCAAATCTTTATGTACATATGATTTTAAACATTTCACACCCACTGATTTTACATCACGCCAAACACCTTCAGCTATAGTTTCAATGATGAAGTCTTCAACACGTTGAAATGGTACAACACACAGTTGAGGACGTTGATTCACACAATGAGCTAACTTTCTTGAGAACAGCAAACGTTGTTCCTTGAAACATAAATAAATGTGTTCGTTTTCGTGATTCATTTTCGCCTTCATCTTTTTCATATAATGCTACTAAAAGATCTGCATAGGATACGGTAAAATTGATAATAAAGCCCCGAAATTGATGCTTTGCTTATATGTCATGAACATTGTAGCGCATTGACGAATAGCAACTTACATTTTGAAAAATTCTTCAGACACAGGTTAGTGCAGGTTTTTTATGCTCGTTTTTGTTTAATCTAGCATAGAAGTTCCAATGAAAAATACGTAAGAATAAAAACAAACTGAACAATTTGTTCGCAACATTCTCACAGGATTCTTATCTCCATATCATGTTACAGGCACGTGCAGACGCTCGCATTTCTAGCGAAATATTGATCTGACAAATTTTCATGAAAAAATGTCTTCCGAATTCTCCTCCTAGCATAATTTTACAAGATCTGGATGCCATTGCTATTGTCGGTCGAAATAAAGAAAGTTATATGCTTTTCAACATTTCGAAAATGTTCAAAAAATAGAGAAAAAATTTCTTCTCATGGATTCAGAAATATTCATTAAAATTTTTACAAGATATAAAATATATTGTGAAGCTATTTCAATGAAATTTTCTGATTGGGCAAAAAATCAATTATACTTATACTGAGGTAATAATTATTACAATTTTACAACCATACATGTTTAAAAAAATTGTTCTTATTTATGACTATCCTCTTTTAAAGTAATGCTAGATAGTTACGGTTTTTCTGAAATCATAAACTTTCTTTTCACTTCTTACTTAGTGAGATAATAATCTATTTAAGGGAACAAATGTAAGTTTTTAAACAATTTATTAGTGCTCATGACTATTTTCTCTTAGAGTGATACACTCAAGTCTGAATTTAAGTATTCTGAGCTCACGCACTTCTTAGAATTTTGGTCCTCATCATGTTGGTGACGCGGTGATCGTGAAACCGTGAGAGGGACGGTGCTTAGTCATGCGTGACGATCAGCACCGGTGAGGAAAAGTAGGCAGTGCGCGGGTACTCACGCGCGTAAGTTGCGTAGTATTATGTATTCCAATTGGAAATGGTTTACACGGCCCTGAATGTTCATGTTTGGATTTTCTAAATTTTTGTTCAAGGCCATCGCATGTCATGCCCAAAACTTTACCTAAATCTAGAGTTGTGTGTACTGTAAATTTGCGGGGTTTTCTGAAATTGTCATATTTTCTTTGACTCTTCATTTAGAAACAAATAATGTATATTATAAATATAAATTTCAACAAAAAGGCTCCTAATGACTGCTCGAAAGGAAATTTACGTTTGAGAAAACTATATTCACAAAAAGGAAAGAGATCATTTAAAAAATGATTCTCTCAAATATTTATTTAATATTTGCCTATAACTAAAAAGCTCAAACAAAATTCACGAGTCCAGAAAAACCACAAATTTCTAGAAATTTTCAAAGAGAATATAATTATAACAACAATAAATTGTTTAAACAATTATGTATATAAACTTCCAATAATAACTACCTCACCAAGTCAAAATTAGACATTTTGAAAAATTTTTGAATAAAAAAATTATGTTGATGGTAAAAAAATTGATTTTCAGCAAGAATATAAACCTAAGTAAAAGGTAAAAAATGTTTAAGACAATCATTCTTTTTCACCTCTAGCACTACCTTCGTGAATAACGTATATGAAACAGTTTTCGTGCGCGCCTATAACAACTTAGCACAAATTTTAGAATCTAAAAAAAGATCAAGCAACATAAAATAATTTAAAAATAAAAAATCGGTGAAAATCACGATTATAATTAATTCTATTCTTCTTCAGTTATAACCACATACGCTAACCTATTTTGAGATGATTGTGCATCTTTCGAGCTAGAAAAAGGGACTGGTGTGAAAAAAATTCACCCTCTCATGTCATCTCGAAAAATTACCATTTTGAATTAAAAAACATTTTTATAAATTCTTAAATTTTTTTATTAAAACAAAACTTATTTCAGATTTTTTAATTCCAATGTTAATTACAGCAGTTTCAGTTCTTATTATTCTAATTATGATTATAAAGAACCATAACCTGAGCTTCAAATTTAGAAGAAGGAAATTTTATTTCTTACTACCAGGTGATACATGTTTACTGTTCAGGCTCTTATCCTTAAATATATCTTAACATAAAGAAGCACATCACATATTATGACATCAGCTCACAACTGACAATGACAGTTTGTCTATTTTTCCATAGTAGGTCTTAAATGAAGGCAGAAATTAGTCTCAATCAACAATGATAATCTGCAGTGTTATTTAAAAATATCTCTGATCAATTCTTTTTATATTTTGATTGCAAACTTTTATTTGACTGGTCATTTGGCTTAGGGTGATCCAAAATATTCATTCTGAATTTTTGTCATTCTATGTTACATTTTTTCGAAATTCAATTAACACTGTGGTGGATTGTGATTTAAAAGCTCTACTCGATAATTGAATGAGAATTTGCCAGACCGGCCTACTGGGATTTGCCTTATTTCATCTTTTGTCAATTTGGTAATCTGGCTGCTTTCCATGTTTATTTTTACCCGTCCTCTACCAGTCCTGCGACCAAAATGTGAATATATTCCAGCAAGAATATTACTAGTCTCCAATATGGCAAAGACTTCACCATCGGCTGTGCATAATACAATTTGCTCTTGGATTGGCATAGGCTCATAGACATTTAGTCGCGCGAATGTTCGAATTGGCTTATCCGCAGGAAAAGTGTATCTTCTTAGTTCGAATATTCGGCGGGGATCATGGTAGGAAGTAACCTGAATCAATTCAAGCTGGTCAAGTTCATAATACAGTCCAGCACTAGCTTCAATCTTGGTAGGTGGAGACATGAACCTGCCAGGAGGAGATATGGTTCTAGCACGAGGAAGATGCTCGGCAGGAGAACGAGTCCGGGACCGAGAATGAGATCTCGATGGAGGAAGAGACCTGTCAGGAGAAATATGTCTGTCTGATGAGTGAGAAGATTCACCACGAGGTACACCAGGAATAGGATTTCCATCAGGTAGACACTCAAATTCTGAACTCAACTCTGCAAGAAGAACCGAGGATTCATTTTTTTAATGTATTTAGTGAAAATTGCAAGACAATACTGAAGACATTGGGGAAAGATTGCGCTGGAAAACTTATTGAAAGTTGGATCTGCAATATTCAGGTAACATTATTTGGGAAGGATCCTGTTAAAGGTTTATATTGAACTTTTTTTGCAAAATATAACTGTATCCCAACCAACGTCCAAATTTCGTAACGATGGGAAACCATTTTCTGTTTGTAAAAAGTTCTGTACCAATACCGACACCTTCAAGATTTGATGATTCGCATTCCATAAGGACAAAGCCAACATTTTCACTATTCCTACGGTAATCAAAAATCAAATTTTTAATTTAAAAAAGTGACAATTTACCTGCCATTATCGAGTTACTAAATCGATATAAAAATGGTTATTCTAAATATAGTCGTAGATTTTGAAAAAAAGGAACGAAGAACGTGTTTTGCTTCAAAAAGTACGTTTTTTAAACTTTTGATGGTGATAAAGTATCCAATTTTCAACCTAAAGAAGAGAGAATAATCTAATTCCCGAAAGTTTGTGGGTTAGGACCTTATGGCATGCTAATATTCATCATTCAATGATTTATGTGAGGATGGTTTTCACTAAAGTGGACAAATTTCCATTTCTACATTAACTCGATGTACTTTCTGATTCTGAAATTTGAAAAAATTCTGTATTCATAGGGAATATTTTTCCAATTTCGTGTTACTTCTTTATTCGACATCGTATACATTTTTATTTGCAGAGAGCTTATGAATGTTGCTTAAATAATATATAGTAAATATTCTTGTATCATATTCACCAATAGAATTAAGGATGACAGTCCAGATAAAGGCCAAAGTATAAACGAACACCATTTCATGCAATTAGGGAAAACTGATTAATCATGCGTTGACCTCAAATTTGGTTAGCACTGTATCTAATAGATATTTTTATGTTTTATTATCGTATATATATATACGCTATCTTATCTTCATATCATAATTTTTTGGCTCTGAGCTTGTCCTTGAGAGATATGGATAATTTTGTTTCATGAATCATTTTAAGAAAAAAAAAACATCGTTCACCTCAGCTGAGGCAACATTGGAAGGAGCAGAGCAATTTTTTTCCAGATTTTTTGTTCATAAAATTGTTTGAAAATGTTTCATGGTCGTAGATATAATAAACGTGAACAAAGGTTCTGAGCGTTATGTTACGTTTCACAAAGATTTGTCCGTATTGGAGAAATGATAAGATTCCTTTAAATATCTAAACGCTTATTTTCTTAAGAAAACATTTTCAAAAACGTCGCTGTATTCAATTTTGGAACAATAGTTATTCAATGCATTAAGTCATCAACAAATTTATTAAATTATAGTGTTATAAATAATTAAAATTGCACTCAAATTGACATCTCTTCATGTAGATATTTCAGCACCTATTTAAAAATTTCAAACAAAATGCAAATTGTGTTTCAACAAGCGTACTCCACATCGGAAAAATATGTTTTGCAATCTAAGTCAAACTACTGTTTATACTTTTGTTATATGTACATTAACAAACACAAATTTTGTTTGAGTGAAAAATTTTTTTTCCTGTAACGGGTGCGTGTCTGAAAAAGAACTTTGCATTTTTCCAAAAATTTCAAGTCTAATAGGTGCCGATATATCTACTAGGAAATACGCAATGCGTCATTTTAACAACTTGTTTTCGTAATTTCATTTTTTCGTAATCTCGCTTCTTGCAAATTTCTAAAAAATATATGGATCTAAATGAACCCTGAGGCTTGGGTTATCCCGTTGCGTCCCCTTGTGAGGCTAAGCGTGACCCTTAAGCCTTCCACAGGGAGAGAACCTCAGCTACTCTTTTAGCTGATATCTCTGACTCACTAACGCAGTGATTTCCCGTGAGTGTTAGAAGTTCTACCACAATCCAAGGTTTCCATGTCCAAAAAACGTAGAAAGCTTTTTCCCATGTTGAATATTGTTAAAGTTTTTCCCTCGCTCATTTAGAGTTAAGATTTGATCCCAAGAGTGCTTTGACCTGTCTGCAGTCAGGGACCAAATCCAACTCATTCTGATGTTTCTCAGTCAGCCGACTATCAATTTCTTCAGTGACTGACTTACTGGGAATGCCTACAACTGGCTATAGTGCAATAAAATTTCTTCTTGCTGCTAAAATACGTAGCTTGGCCGACATCTTGTTGCCCTTGATCCCGCTGCATCCAGGGATCCATAGCAGAATAACTCGGTTTTCTGTCGCTAACATATTTAGTGCCTCAAACCATTCCCATACAAATAGTGACGTGGTCGTTGTTTCATTCAAGGGCAACATAACAGCTCTGCTGTCTGAGCAAATACGTATGTTTCTTTGGTTGTCATACTCTTTTCCCTTGTAGGCACACTGGAGTATGGCCACAATCTCAGATTGTACAACTGTGGCGTAGGACCCCATCCCGATTGTGAAGCCCATTTCATTCTATCTACGATATACACCAGCTCCTGCATTCTCCTTGTTTCTAGAACCATCTGTAAACCAGTTGTCTCCATCACTGTGCACGTGTGCCTCACCGTCAACCCAATCCTTCTTCCTAGATAAGCTAACTCAATACTTTTTCGCGGAAACGTCGCGAGTGATCGTTTTGTCCCTGGGCATGTTCAGGGTCAGCGTCCTCGCGATATCGACTGAGATCTTCACTGCTGTCTGAATCCTTCTGTCATTTACTAAATTTAGTCTTCACGCCGCCTTTGCAACCATAGCCATGATGGTAAAATAGAGAGGCTTCAGACCTCTCAGTGTTCCCAATGCAAAATCGCTGTATAGATCCTCATAATTGTCTCCAGTTTCAAGCCCCAGGTTTTCCCTATGGCTCTCCTACAGAGCCATAGAGTCGATACTAGCTTCTTGCACTTGTATTTCAGGTGCTCGTTCTATTACAGCTTCATGTATACCTTCTGGTGAAACAAACCGCGTCTTTCTCACTCAAATTGACCGGTAATCCATTTTTCTTGCACCATGAATCCACTATCATCAGTGCATAGCTTATGACGTTGTGTATCTGACTTAAAAGTAGATAAAGCAGTTCATACACTTCTAAGCATTACAGCTAGGACGATGCAAATTTTCATGCACACATCTCGAGCCAAAGGTTACACATAAAGTGGCATTTTCCTTAGTCGTAGTTAAATTCCTGTCGGCCAACATGTGGCACGTCCATTCCATGCCTGCAAGATGCACACCATATGTGATCATGGCCACCCTGATTACCTCACCAGAGGTGTTACTGAAGCTTTTTTCGATGTCCATAAAGGTTTCAGTCGCGAGGCTTTTCTCCTTCAGTTGTCTTTGGGTAAGGTATAACCGACCGACTCTGAGTACCCCCCACCAGACAATTTCGTGTGTGTCGTGAGTGTCGAGAATAGCGTCCGGAATTCAAGAAAGCAGCTTATCTAGTCTAGCCGCCGCAGCTTCTTTCTCGATGTCTGTAAAAAAGTTAGTTCAGCTTTCTTTCTTTGCCTACGTATTGAACCCCTGTATTTAACCCTCATCATTGTGAATGAGGTCCATAGTTTATTCGTTTTAACATTACTGGCACGTCCTTATCTCTCTTTCTAGGTCGACACTTACTTCCATAAGTAGCTTAATAGGCTTCCGTGAAAATGTTGGCTGCCACCTCCAGGTTATCCATGTCTCGAATTGACCTGGGATCCTCTGAAAGTGCGCATCTTAGTTCCGTGGAAAACTGATCCCAGTACGTTCTTCTTGGATTTCTACCCCATTAG
The DNA here is from genome assembly GCA_011634705.1 of Andricus grossulariae. NCBI lineage: Eukaryota > Metazoa > Arthropoda > Insecta > Hymenoptera > Cynipidae > Andricus > Andricus grossulariae. The sequence continues at coordinate 11,361 of JAABKJ010007429.1, read as the reverse complement.
GCACCAGCGGGTACAATGAATTCCAACAGGAACTCTATCTGTGAGTGATCTGAGAGAGTGAGTTTATCTGAAGCTATCCAATTCTTGATATTATCTCTAAAACAACGTGTATAGAGAGTAATTTCAATGATTTTCTCCCTAACCGAGATACGGAACGTTGGGATGTTCCCCGTGTTAAGAATATCTAAATCAATGGTGATTAGGTATTCCAGCAGGTCATTACCACTTGAGTTGATGTCCGTGCTGTCCCACGAAGTATGGTGGAAATTAGCATCGCATCTCAGCAGAAGAGGAATACCTTTTACCCAGCAGTATCCCACCAGTGTTTTGACCACCTTGATACCTGTAACAAAGAAGATCAGCCCCCCCATAATCACCTCATGTTATCTCCAAATAACCAAGATTCTTAGATTAGCGAGATAAATGTGTGCCTCGCAGCCTTTCGTCTTTGAAGCGCCCTCCACTGAGCCTCCCTGAAGATCTCATACTGCCTCGTAGTGAGGGTCGCGTCCGGGTAGTCAGTATCGGCCAGATAGGTCTCTTATCCAGGGTGTGTTTATGACTTCTACTAAACCTCTGACGTGATGACTTATTTCTGATATCCGTGGTGTTGTTTTCGATCTCTAATTTTTGACTGGTGGCGATTGTTTACATGGAAAAACATGTAATCAACAGAATGAATAATCCACTTTTATAAATTTTGGTGACTGATTCTGGGTCGAGGTGCGACTTTTGCTCTTGGTTTCCGTGGTTAAATATTTTTCGCGGATACCCTCTCAATGTGCAAGATTTTTAAAGTGGAATGGGGTTTCTATTAGAACCGAGTTTCGGTTCTAAGGGATCTGCATCATAAATGAAACTTTCATGCTGTGAAGGATCATAGAATGATAAATTATTCTGCAAGAACACAAAGTATGAGTTCTAATAAATCCTTTTAATACAGAATACAATTTCTGCCTTGACTCACTTCAAAGATTTTGAAGTTAATGATGCACCTTTTATCATAAATCTAAATGGTGTGGAGAGCGACAAAAGTTCGCCGTGCCTTGCTCAACTCGGAAAATGGCCATTGATAATTATTGCAACTTTATAAACATTTATAGTTTATTATTAAAACCAAATTCATTCAGGATATTATCATTTTGATATTAATTATAGTATTTTTCAATCACCATGACTCTCGTGTTTAAAATGAATGAACTGTTATTCAATAAAATCAATTAACAACTAGCGAAACTAATTAAAGGTCTTAAAGGCACAAATCGGTCCTAGTTAACTATAATAACTGCGACTTCATTGATAAGAAAGTTGCAAATGAATTATATTAGATCTTCGTATTACTGTATATAAGGGACGTGAATTTAAATATTATATGCTCTTCCTTGAGATAACATAAGAATTTGCTGCTGCAGCCTACTGAAATTTCCCTTATTTTATCTTTCGTCAATTAAGTAGGGGAGAGTGGGGTATGCTGTCAGGCTTTGAATAAAATGTCCTTTAAATTATAATCAAAATGTGATTTTGATGTGTGTGTTTTTTGTAAAGCAGTTCAAATTGTCAGGTTACATGTGTCATGACTTAAATCCGTGTTCTTACAACGTTATTATTTGATATCTCATTAATTCGTTTGTCTTGTTTTTCGATCAGCATACCCCATACCATGGAGCATGGTGTCCATCATATTACTGCTAGTTTATTTCATGAATATGAACGTTGTAGAATAAAAAGCCTACAATATGATAATTCTTGAAAGTATAATGTAACGCAAAAAAATTACTCGAGGCATGAACAACACTAAATAAAGGTTAGTAGTGGAGAAGCGCAGTGCGCGGAAACTCACTTGCGCATATTGAGCAATATTATTCATTTCAATAGGAGACGGTTCAGACGGCGCTGACTGTTTACGTTTGGATCCCCTCGATTTATGGTCAATGCTATTTGCAGACAACCCCTGACACTGGACTGAAACCGATAGTTTTTTGCATCAAATTTTACAGTAATTCAGCATTGTTCACAGCATTCTGTAAATTTTTCTATTTAAGGCAGTTGACCTTGGCTTTGAGGTTACAAAATAGTGATAGATTCGCACCTGCGGAAGCACGGACAACAAGAATAATCAATTTAACATAATATTCTAGGTACAGTCGACGCAACACCCTTATGAGGTCTCGATACTTCTCGGCCTCTTTCTTCTACTTAGCTGTGCTGTTGTAGTCGGCCGGACCCGAGAATTTGATTAGGAATATAGTTCGTTTCTCGAAGTTGCGATGAACGTTGTCACGCCTTAAATGTGCAATTTAGACTTTTGTCCAAAATTTGTAGTTCGAGAAAATTTAGTATTGTTCTGCGAAATTAATGGAGCATAAGAGTGTCCCTATTGCTCTTATTATAATGAATACCATGAATTTGGCCTCACTGTATACGGTATCCTTATCAATATCTTATATTTTTTAGGCCTTCACCTTGTCCTTCTTAGACATTAAGATTAAAGTTTTATAAATTATACCAGGCAAAAAATTTGGTTACCACAACCGTGGCTACACAGAAAGGACGGGGGTTTATGTTAGAACCAACTTTTGGTCTCAAGGGAGCTGCAACAAAAAGACACCTTTCTTGCTAAAAAAGTAGCCAAAATAATTCACGAAATTTTTGGTATTTGTTTACTCGGATGACTTTCCACAATTTTGTAATGGCTGGTTCGAAACCTTTTGCGAAAATCTTCTTTCTACACCAAAAGTGAAATATGAAAAAATCAAAAACATTAAAAATCTGCAAAAATCACGTTCATGACTAATTCTATTCTTGTTCTGTCAAAACCACTAGCACTCACGTATTTCTTGATGCTGCTTATGAACAAAAACCGAAAAATATTCGCAAGTCACATTTTTACAGTGAAGAGAAATAGTTAATGAATTGCAAAAAATAGCAATTACTGGTAATTTTTCAAGCAGGAAAAGGTGTGGTGATGAATAAAACATGAGTGCGATTGATACATACAAGGTATCCTAATTGAAATATCATATTTTTTAGGCGCTAAAATTTTCGTTCCAAGACATTATTATTTAAGTTTCATGAATCATTCTAAGAACAAAAATTTAGTTACCTCATTTGAGGGTAAACAGAAAAATCTGGAGTGTCTATTAGAATCCAGAATGATAAATTAATCTAAAGGAACCCAAAGTATGAGTTCTAATAACAAATTTGTGTACAGAATCCATTTCCTGCCTCGGCTCACTTCAACTCACTTTTAATCTCAAGCCTATCTAGTCCTACTTATTGAATCCTTAAAAATGTTGATGACATATTTGATAATTGTTCATATTGATCAATATCCAGAATATTGTAGTAATTAGTTGAAAGTGTTTTTAAAAAATCTTCTTCCTAAACCAAAAGTAAAATATTATTTGACGAAGACTCACAAAGTTTCATAATCTTTACACAAAAAATCAATTCCATTGAAAGTCTGTACGATTAACGTTGGTAACTACATGCATTTTTATTGTTGAAAATGAATTTTTATTCAATCACTTACAATTACTGTCAACAAGGTATGCTGATTAAAAAGATATCTTATGAATTTTTGTCATTTTTTCATAACACACTTTCATTTGACTAGCTATCCGGGTTTTCGAAGCTGTTACAAGTTTGGCAGGGACCTTTGACTGGCAGAAATATAAAGCCAAAGAAACATATGAAGGGTGTAGGTTTTTGCTGTTCAATTCGAATTCATTTAGAATTTAATTGATGGTGTGGAGAATCGTGTATTACATTCTGTACTTCAGAATAACGTAGGAATTTGCTGCTGCAGCCTACTGGAATTTTCCTTATTTCAACATTTGTCAATTGAGTTATCTTGACAGTTTCCATGTTAATTTTTGCTTGTGATCTACCACCATAGCTGAAATTGCGTGCATATATTTCCCTAAGATAATGACTTCTCTGCAGAATTACAAAGTGGTCACCATTGGATGTTGCTAACACGGTTTTATTAGATAGCTGGTTGTCCCAAAACCGTTAGAAGTTTGGCATGGACTTTTTACTGACATGAGCATAAATCTGAACAAAAATATGAAGGCTGTATGTTCCCGTTATTTGTCTTAAATTCATTTTCAATTGAATTATTCATGTAGAGAATTGTGTTTTACAAGCTCCACTTTAAAATTATGCCTGAAACTGAAGGAGGGGCCTACTGGTATTTCCCTCACTTCATCTGTTGTCAACTGGGTAATCTTGCCGCTTTCCACGTTTATTTTTGCCCGTTTAATACCAGGATGTTTATATTTAGATGCATATAGTCCAGCAAGTACATTAGTTTTCTCCAATATTGCAAACACGTCACCATTAGAGGCTGCTAACACAATTTGTACTTGGGTAGGTACGGACACATAGAGATTTCTTCGCAAAAGTAATCGAATTGGCTTATGATCAGGAAAAGTGTATCTTCGAAGTACAAATATCCGATGGGGATTATTATAGCAAGTGATGCGAATAAATTCAAGTTGGTCCAGATCATAATAATGTCCGCCGAAAGCTTCAATCTTGGTAGGTGGAGCCATAAACCTAGCAGGAGGAGATATAAACCTGGCACGAGGAGATCTGGACCTAGCACAAGGAGATCTAGACCTGGCACGAATAGGAGACTCGGCTGGAGAAGAAGATCCGGCAGGAGTAGTATACCAGGCCGTATAATGAGGTCTGGCTGGAGGAAGAGACCTGTCAGCGGAATAATGTCTGTCTCGTGAAAAAGCAGATTCGCAACGAGGAACACCAGGAATAGGCTCTCCATTAGGCAAACAATCAAACTCCGAACTTAACTCTGTAAGAAGAAACAAAGGATTAATTTATTTTGAAGTATGTAGGTATACAATGAAATCCTCACTTCACAATTGTGAGGAAAGGCTAAGGACATCAAGGAAAGATTGCTCCGGGAAGCTTATTGAAAGCTGGTCTCGCAATATGTTGAATAATTATGCGGGAAGGATCCTAGAAAATTTTAATTTTGAACTTTTCTTCGCAAAATGTAACGCGCTTTTATACAAACATGCTGCAGAATTGTCACAGTGCAGAAATAAACTTTGAGCAATCATTCAGAGGTGCCTTTCGGAGGAAAAGTAAATCCCGGAAAATTTATCTGAATTTCGAAATCATTTCGTAATTTTCCGTTTTGCCATCCAAAATGTTACTCGATTTTGATACGTCTGAGGTTTGGAATATGTGAAAGAAAAATCTAGATGTTACGATATAATTCCAAATTTGGCAGTTTAATGCAATTTGGTTTGTTCCTTCATTGTTCAGGAGACAACTTTTTGAATCATTAAGTGGCACATTGGAATTCAGTGTTCTCCAATTCTTTCGAAACTTGACGAAATCTATATTGGAGCTTGCATACAAAGAACCCCGCAGAATTTGTACAGAAATTGGCTTCTTGTAATTGAGGGAAAATGTAGTTCATGTCATGGTTATCAAAAGTCTCAATGACCACAACTGTAAAAAATGAGGTCCTTGGTAGGTCTTCTACATGCGCAGTTGGTCATGGTGGCTCATAGGCATGCCTAGTGGAACATGATGATGATGTGACCTTGGCCTCTATTCTTGAGACTTGTTTGACGGTTAACTTAAATTTTTTGAACATAAGCTCCCTTTTTAAAACCGGAAATGTAACACTAGTGCGAGAAATTCTGCGTCCTATACCTCTATTTTATTGTTGCAAACTCATATTCCTGAGTTGTAAAGGTCATGTAGGGATCATACAGGTTACCCCTTTCATGCTAGTATCTTTGGTGTTTCTGATTCCTGAGCTTCTTGTATCTTTGGAGTTCGAGTGTATTTGTTCAGTAATCATCTGTCAACTTGAAGATAGTTAGGGAGCGTCCATGAATCGAGTAGCCAGTTTTTCTTTTGTTTATAACGTTGTGTCCTTTATCACTTAACGGCAATTGTCTTTTCGTCTTCATTCAAACAAAAGACAAATGCCGTTGAGTTTCAAAGGATACAACGTTCGCTAATATTTAGAAATATTGCCAATATTTTTATCGTCATCTAAAAATTCTCAACTCTACCAACTTGAAACATACTTTTATCCAGAATGCGGTGCTATGTTGGTAATAGACCATTCAATGTGCGTCAATTAGCATTTATGAATCGTGATGAGAATATTGATAAACGTCAAGCTGCAATTACTAGACGGGATGCGATCAACCATCCACCTTTAGATCTAGATCGAAATATGAGGTTATGCGTTAACTGTAATCGATATAATTGATTAAATGGCTGCAATTAATGCCGATCAACGCTGTTTTCTATTAAACGTTCTTACCCAATATATTAACTGGCCTTATGTTATTAGAGGTGAGCAGTTACAGGCTTTCCTTTGTGAAATGAGAAACGTGTCATTAAGCAAAGGTAAAGGTATAGATTGGGATAACTTGACTAAAGAAGAATTTAAGAGTGTGTTGCCGATTGATAAATGTCAACTTGAAGAAACTGTCACATACTGAGACCCGGTACTTCAATATGAAATATTGAGATTCAGCAATGACTTTTTGAAATTGATTTTTGATTACTGTAGTAGAGAGAATGTGAGGTTGGTCATTGATTATGTCAGGTTAGCATTATGATAAAGATTTGTTCCGGATAATATCGGAGCTGAATTCATAACTCAACAGTAATTTATATATCAGCATGAAACGTGGTTTGCAAACGAGCTCTACAACCCTCAACCTGAAGAACGAAAAGCAGTTGCTGTGATTGATGCTACTTACGCCTATATACACAAAAGTACGAACTTTAGGGTATTGCGACAGTCTTACTCTCTTCATAAAAATCGGCACCTATTAAAACCAACTCTTATAGTAGCTCCGGATGGTTATATTCTAACGATAATAGGTCCGTATTTTTCTGACGCTCGTAATAATGATGCTGAAATTCTCCGTGAAGAATTTGAAAGAGATGCTGTCACGTTAGCAAACTGGTTCCATGATGGTGACATTGTTTTGGTGAATAGAGGTTATCGCGATGCTATACCTTTACGGCAACATTTCGGCATTGATCATAGAATGCCTGCACTTATTCAACCTGGACAAAGACAACTCCAAACACAAGAGGCAAATGAATCGCGAATAGTAACTAAAAATCGCTGGATTGTCGAGGTACGAAATGGACACCTAAGATCTGTTTTTAAGTTTCTATCACAAACTCTAAACCTGCAGCATGAGAAGAAACTCAATAGTTACTATCTTATAACTGGAGCTATCTTAAACAGATATCGTCCTACAATTCATATGCAAGATGCGGACATCGAACTCGCTAGAGAAATTATTGCTAGGTCAAATATTCCTAATGTTGTGCAGGCGAGAGTAGGGGTAGATAACTTAATACGAAGCAACGATCAGTGGATAGGATTAGATCAACAAAACCTTTTACATTTTCCTGAACTTAATTTAGACTACCTAAACGACCTGACTGTAGGAACTTACCAAATACGCTCATGAAATGGTCGAACACCGATCTTGAAAGATTAAATAGAACCATCCGCGTCAAAATAATGAAGCCGTTGCAGATGTCAAGAAACTGTGTAGGTCACAAGTTATACAGATGCAAGATTTTTTTAACAGCAAACGAGATGTTACGCTTTATAACACCATCTGTAATGCGGATCTCGATTACACGCCCTTGAAGCTGTCCTTATAGGGGGCCTTGAATATCAGGACAGAAACCATACAGGAATTAGAAACGCAATGGAGACGAAAAGCCATCCATGGCGAGCACCATAAAACATTAGATCAACATGATGTGGATAGTGGTGAGGCATCCAATATTTGGCTGAAAAAAGGCTTCCTGTTTCCAGAAACGGAAGGATTCGTGATTGCGATTCAGGGCAGGGTTGTCAGCACCAGAATTTATCGCCAGCACATGTTAAATCAAGACGTGGTTGACCAGTGCCGATTATGTGGAGATACCGACGTATCTGTCGAGCACATTATTGATAGTTGTCGCATAATGGCTCAGAGAGAATGTATGTACAGAAATATTGATATGGCGGACATTATAAATCAATAATTGGGATGTTACGCAAGATGCACGGAAGATCTTGAACATTTAGGAGTCAGAAGAGTACTGGCAGCAGCTCGGAAAGCGGTTTTATTAAACACCGATCGCCTTGTAAGAAACTTTATAGACCATCAGGTAGCAGGCGACTAAAAACTGTATGAGAATGTTAGAACTTGTAGCGTAATGACTACCCGATAGAGGTAGTGTTGGGGGGGGGGTCAAAGGGCACTTAATGTTACTACTTATTGAATATTATGGAATAATAGTCTTTTGTCAATGGAATTACGGTTTTTGACCTATTTTTTACTCCCAGCGGAGCTAGAGGGGAATTTTTTCGCAGCTAAAGGTTATAACTATTTTCGACAGCGGGAAATATCATAACGTTAAAATCGAGATTGTGAGAACCTTAATCGAGAAATAAAAAATAAGTGGTTCGCTCAGCAAAATAAGACAACTTCAAATGGTACATACGGCTTACCAACTCCGGCATTTCAGCATTAAGAATTCTATATAAGAAAAAAACCTTTTCCGGAATTTCCACAGCCGGGTAATCTCAACAATCTACCCAATAATTTTGAAGCGTTGGACCGAAGACCTCATGAAGTCAGAGTTTGCGAATTGTCTTCCTTGGAAGGGACATTCAATAAGATAATGGAGGAAAGCCGTAAAAAAGACGAATTGATAGTTAAATTGCTCTATAAACTTGGAAATAATCAAGCATCGTTTAGTAATGCAGAAATCCCTTTACCAGACTCTTTTCAGATAATGCCTGACTTGAGCAAGGAAATTAAAACATTTGATGAGGAAAAGGACAGTATCGCAGCAAAAGAGTGGCTGAGTAATGCGAATGGAATGATCTTGTTGCATTGTTGGCCGGCGAGTTTTGCTCCAGAAGCTGCTTGAGCACATTTAAGCGGCGGGGCACTGAATTGGTTTAGAATGAAGGCGTCAGAGTAAAAGGATTGGAACCAGGTTGAAGCAGCATTCACGAAAACATTTATCAGCCCGGAGAGTCTAACCTTAAAATAGAATCGGATGAGAGGACAAACACAACAGAAAGGCGAGTATCTGTCGGCTTACTTCCTAAATAAAGCCAGATTGTGTCATAATCTGAATCTAAACATCGAAGATATGAAGGAACAAATTTTAGTGGCACTGTGGTCGAAGGATCTTTGCGCGGCTGTGGGAGCTAAGGTGCACTTGAAAATTGACGAGTTATTTCACGATTTGCAGCGGCAAGAATGACTCAATAATCAAAGAGGCGAAAGAATCCGGAGCATGTTCGGCACAGAATGTCGTAAGACTAATGAAGGACTACCAGATCAAAGGGAAAATAAATCTCCGGTATTTAAGGACCAAGTTGCGGAGGTATCCAAGCAAAAGACTGATCATCGACCACCACTTCCTCATGTACAAGGGACGTTAAAGTATTACAACTGTAGTAAATATGGTCACATTTCGAAGGACTATCCCTAACCCCAAAGAGAGTTAATTTTCAGAAAATGCGAAGGCAAGGTCATACTCAATTACACTGTACCGAGCCTAAAAAGAGAAGTGAAATTAATGTAATTTCTCTGGGACCAAGTAAGGGTACTAAAAAATATTATAGAGAGGTCACTGTCTGCACACCAAAAGAAGATACGCTTAAGAGTAATAGGATTCATTGATCCAGGAAGTTCAGGCTGTACAATCAAAGCATCTGACGTAATAAAAAAATACTTGAACTTAATACTTGACAGATAGAAATACTTGACAGATTTAAAGAGTTTCGGTCCATCTCAGTTTGTAGCTTGTTCGCCGGGCATGGTGATCGCGGATATTATTGTAAACGGAGTGTTGGTGAAAGAAATTGAAAACGAAGCTTTTCTTTTGAAATTGGAGGTGAAAGAGCAGTACGATCAGAAAATCGAAATAAGCAAAAAAATAGTGGTATCGTCTCGTTCAGTTAACTTTATAAACGTGCTCACTTCATCTAAGGAGCGTAGGTTACTGGCGCTTCATTTGGATTCTAAAGTTCACCAGATCTCAAAACCAAAGACCATGCTGCGTGGAGAAATCTGCTAACTGTCACCTGCTCCAGCCGATTCAGCATCAAGAAGAACAGGGGAACAAGCGGAATTAAATATTGGAGAGAACCAGTCGGAAGAAACCATAGACGACAAGATAAGGGTTCTCAAGAAGGCTGTGTACTAGCGTGGGAACTCCGGGTTGAGTGTGAGAGGGAGACAGAATTATGATAAGCACGCTTAAAAAAAATCTCGAAAAGAAGGGTTCATTGTGATCGAAATTTTCCAATCGCATGGGAGGCCAAGCTGCAGGTCAAGACCCCAAAGAAAATGTAAGCAGGCCTGGCGGAAGAATCGCTTACTTTACTCTCCTCGATGCACCAACGAAAACCAAAGGAGTGAGTAAGAGAGCCAAATGCTTCAAGATCGACTGGGATTGCAAATATTAAACGATTTTTTAAAATCTTTTTTTTATTTTCTCGTAATACTATAACGAAGGTAATGCAGCCTATTAAGATTCGATTAATTAATATTTTACCAAATTTTCATTTTTATCAATTAATTAATTATTAATTAATTAATCAATTAACATCATTTTTATCAATCTTGTAATAATGGGAAGGTCTTGCTGGCTGTTTCTTTCTTCACCGGATCCCCATTGCTAGTGAGTAGACAATATTATTAAATCGAATTTGAATAGACTAAATTACCTCCGTTATATTATTACGAGAATATCAAAACAAGATAGAAAAAAATTGATTAATATTAGCAATCCCATTTGATCTTGAAACATTTTTTTCACATTTCACATTTCATTTCTTACTTTAATTATTCGTTGCTTTTCGTTTGCTTTTATTTTTGTATATATATATATTCCTTTTTTCATAAAGAATTAATGTACGTCTATTAATTTTTAAATTTTTGAAATAATCATTACAAGTAGAGACATAAGCCTTCAAAAGTTGGGTAGATTTTAACAATCGATCACACTTCTCTCATATAAATTCCTTGAACCCCGACTAGAACCGGCTAGAACCGAGTGAGTTACGCTTACGTCAGAAGGAATTTAGCTGAATATAATTGTTTTCGAACATTCCGCACGTACTATTGTAATCTTCACGTTGTGCTTACAAGGGAAGTTGGGAGTACAAATGTTCTGCCCATGTTACGGTAAAATTCACTTGGGGGTGGGAGGATTATTATTATTATTATTATTATTATATCATTATGCCGTTTCCCTTTCAGGGTAGGCGTGAATTGCTCGGTGGTAAAGTAGTGATGTGTGGATGGGTATATAGGTGAAGGG
>JAABKJ010007428.1:0-20985 GCA_011634705.1 Andricus grossulariae | reverse complement strand
AACCAAAAGTATGATAGTACTCTTTTCTATAAAAAAAAAAATTAGCTCTCAACCATAAAAGATCAATTTTTGAACCAAATAAGATGAGTTCTTAAAAAATAAGTTGAATTTTCAAAACAAAATAATTAAATTCTCAACTAAATAGTAGAATTTTTACAAAAAAATATAAATTCTGGACCAAAAATATGACAGGAAAATAAAATTCCTGTTGCCTTTCTCCTGACCTTTTAAATAAAAAGAATAAAGTCTCAACCATAAAAGATGAATTTTAAAATAAATAAGTTTTCTAACAAGCTTTCTGCAAAAAGAGGAATTTTTTATTCAAAAAGACGAAATAAAAAAAAAGTTGATTTTTCACGAAATAGACAACTTTTTAACAAAATATTTGAATTTTTAACAAGATAATTAAATTGTTTACCAAACAGTACAATCTTCACCAAAAGATATAAATTCTGGACAAAAAATATAATAGAAGACTTTTTAATTAAAAATAATTAACACTCAACCATAAAAGACGAATTTTCAACCAAAAAGATGACTTTCCTTCAAAAAAAAAATTGTCAAATTATAGCGACGAATTTTTTATCCAAAAAGACAAATTATAAATAAAAACAGCTCTTTTTTTCAAGCAAAAAAGATGACATAATAACAAAATAGTTGAATTTTCAACACTATAATTAAAGTTTTAACCAAAAAGTAGAATTTTTAACTAAAAAATGATGAATTCTGATCCCCAAATATAATACTAGAGTTTTGAAATAAAAACTATTAACTTTCGAAGAAAAACGTGACTTTTTACAAAAACAGTTCAATTTTCGACAAAATTATTACATTCTCAACTAAACAGTAGAATTTTCAAACCAAAAGAGATTAATTTTGGACCAAAAATATGATAGTAGACTTTTTAATTAAAATGAAGTACCACTCAACCTCAAAAGATTAATTTTCAACGAAAAAGTTGATTTTCTGACAAAAACATGAAATTTCAATCCAAAAGGATGAATCTTTCATAAAAAAGGGAAAAACAAAGAAACGAGTGAAAAAAACAGTTGAATTTTTAGAGGACTTTTTACCAAACTTTTTGAACTTTAAACAAAATAATCAAATTTTTAATCAAATTGTAGCTTTTTTAACCGCCAAAAATTATTTGAAAAGATCTTTTCTTCACAAAATTGTTGAAATTTTATCAAAATAATCAAATTTTCAACCAAATAGAAGATGTTTTTAGCCAAGAAAGATTAATTTGTAATGATGACTTTTTAACAAAATAGTTGAATTTTCAACAAAATAATAAAATTGCCAACAAGTAGTACAATTATTAATTAAAGGAGATGAATTCTGAACCTAAAATATAATAATTAGGCTTTTTAATTAAAAGGAATTAACTCACAATCTTAAAAGATGAATTCTCAACCATAAGATGAAATTTCGACCAAAAAAAAGGACTTTTTAACAACATTGTGGAACTTTTAACAAAATCACATTTTCAACCAAATATTAGAATTTTAAAGAGAAAAGATTAATTTTTGATCAAAAATATCATAGTAGATTTTTTAATTAAAAAGAATTAACTTTCAACCATAAAAGATGAATTTTCAACAAAAAAAATGACTTTTCTACCAAAACATGAATTTTCAAACCAAAAGGATGAATCTTTAATACAAGTTTTTTTTTTACATTTCAATTACCGACCAGAAAAGAGAACTTTTTAACAAAATTGTTGAACTTTTAACAAAATAATCAAATTTTCAACCAAACAGTAGAAATTCGGACCAAAAAAAGGACTTATTAACAAAATTGTTAAACTTTCAACAAAATAATAAAATTTTCAACCAAATAGTAGAATTTTTAATCAAAAAAGATTTATTCCGGATAAAAAGTATGATAGTAGACTTTTTAATTAAAGAGAATTAACTCTCAACCATAAAAGATGAATTTTAAACAAACAAAAATTACTTTCCTACTAAAAGATAAATTTTTAATCCAAAAGCGATTAATTTTAAACAACAATATAAAAGTAGACTTTTTAAAAAAAAAGAATTAACTTTTAACCAAAAAATATAACTTTTTATCAAAATAGTTGAATTTTCAACAAAATAATAATTTAATTTTGACCCAAAAAGACTTTTCAACCAAAATACGAATTTTCAATCCAATTCTGAACCGAAAAAATATACTATATATATGCAAAAAAAAATAATAAATGAATAATAATGAAAAAAAAACGGAAAAAAGAGGAATTCTTTTGAAAAAAGGGAAAAGAGTGGAATAGGGCGAAGAGTGTGAAGTATGTGATTTAATAAAACGCATTAAAAATTCTGCGCCAGGAAGCAACTAATATTATTCAGAATATAAATTGTGACTTTGTATCCTCGAAATGAAAATATTTTTGGTCCAAATTTCATCTCTGCTGGTTAAAAATTCTACTATTTAGTTGAAAGTAACCATTTGGTTGAAAATTCAACTATTTTCTTTAAATAATCTTTTTCTTATTGAAAGTTATTTTTTTTATTTAAAAAGTCTAGTATTCTATCTTAGGGTCAGAACGTATATCTTTTCAATAAAAATCCTACTATTTGATGGAAATCTCATTATTTTCTTGGAAATTCAACTGCTTTGTTAATAAATCATCTTTGTCAATTGAAAATTCAACTATTGATCAAAAATTATTTTTTTGGATCGAAAATTCATCCTTTTAATTGAAAATTCGCTTTTTGGTACAAAATATATCTTTTTTGCTTGAGAATTCATCTTAGATGCTTGAAAGTTAATTCTTTTTAATTGAAAAGTCTAACTAGTATAGTTTCAATACAGAATTTATATTTTTAGTTAAAAATTCTATTGGTAAGTTCAGAATTCAATTAATTTGTCGAAAATTCAACTATTTTCCTAAAAATTAAAATTTTTTTGTTAAAAGTTTATTGTTTTTATTTAAAAGGTGTGTTATTATATTTTGGGTTCAGAATTCATCTCTTTTAATTATAAATTCTACTACTTGCTTGAAAACTTAATTATTTGTCTGGCAAATCAATTATTTTCCTAAAAATTAAAAAAAAAATTGTTTAAACTATTTATAATTTTGTGTAATAATATTCTCTCAGAATAATGCTAGAAAAATGCAGTTTATCTTAATTTTCCCCTTTTTGTCCACTTTTCAATCAGAGTGCGATAATAATTGCTTCCAGTTATTGAACATTATTGTTTAAACAATTTATTTTCATTCATAATAATATTCTCTTTGAATTATGATAGAAAGTTTCAGTTTTTTCTGAAATATTCAACTTTTTTCTACATTTCATTCAGAGATAGGTGAAAATTAATGCAATTTAAAAAACATAACTGTTTAATCAAATTATTAATATTTATAATTATCTCCTGTTATAACTAAGAAACATAATTGTTTAAACAATTCATTATCATTTTTAATAATATTATCTTTGAATAATGCTAGAAAGTTGCGGTTTTTGTCGAAAATATTTAACTTTTTGTCCACTTTTCAGTTAGAGCGCGTCGAGAATCAGTAAAATTCAACAGAATTAATTGTTTAAACAAATTTTTATCGCTATAACTATTGTCTTCTATAGTAATACTAGATATTTGCGGGGTTTTCTGAAACTTTTCACTTATAGAGGTATTAATTAATGCGAGTTAACAAACATTATTGTTTAAACAATTTGACATTGTTCATACCCTTCTTCTGTCAAATAATTGCTAGAAAGTTGCGGGTTTTTTCCTGAAATTTTTAACTTCACTTTGGCTTTTTAGTTATGAACAAATAATAAATAAACAATAGAGAGAATCATCTTCCAAACAATCACTTTTTTTCTGTGAATATATTTTTTTTTAATAAAACAGATATTTGAAGTCTTCAAATTTTCTATATGAATCATATTATATTTAGCTTTTCCTGGAAGTAGTTACTGAGCGACTTTTTGTTAACATTGATAATAATATTAATATTTTAGAGTTCAGTGAGTCACTGGTGATTAAAAGACTCCTAATTGAATTTCGTTGCCGTACACTATCATTAATTTATATTTACTGAAACTAATTTAAATTTAATTAATCTGCGTCTCGCTTATTTCGAATGAAAATTCATAAATAAATAGAGGAATGAATATTAAATAATAATATCTGAACCATTATTATCCTCCCTGTGTTAGAAAACACAGGTCTTCGAAGGAGTAGGAATAATGAACCAAAAACAACAGAATGCTGAAAATGAAAATACGTTTCGTACTCGAGTTCGGAAATGAAATACGAGAGCAAAAGTAAATAACGGATTTCACTCGGAGGAACAAAATACGTTACGAAATCAAAGAAACTAAGATAAAAATGAAATAAAATTTTTTGATTGCGACTTATCAACAGTGAAATAATAAAGTAAATGAAGTGGGCAGAATAAACAGATAAATGACCCATAAAAATCAATGATCTTCCGTGAAAACGCAGTTAATAATTGAAAGAGATTTGACCAATTATTATTTCAAACGATTATAATTTGACAATTTTATATCGAAACGTATTATAATTTAAAAAGTTATTTGAATGAAGCGTTATAAATTAAAAATTTTTTAATTCAAGTGTCTAAAGCATTGAAAAGTAATTATTTACTTATACCGGCAACAATAAACGCGCTTTCTTGTGCCTTTAATCTTTACAGAATAATGAACTTATGCAAAATAATATTTATATAGTAAAAAATGATACACACAAGTGCCACACCCTAAACTATTCAAGATATAAGAATTGCAATTACATTTTTCTAAATTTTGTCCTTTTCAGTACAAATAACAACATTTACTCACTTTGAATTTGGTAGTTTTTAGAATCAAAAAGAAAGTTTAGGCAAGTTACAATTCTTAAAAATGTGCGAAAAACCGGGATATTTTTAGTTTATTCAATTGTCCATTAAAAAAAAGATTTAAGCATGAACTTAAAATTTGTATGGCCGATAGAAATTAAAACTAGTTTTAGGAAGGCAAGATTTTGGGAATGTCGCTGCCTTTGTCCCTACATTATCTTCGTTAGAAAGCGAGGAAAAGAGACTCGGACGACAGTGACAGAGGTAACACGATTTTCCCTAATGCGCTGCTCTCCCAGAAAATGGCCCTGCGTTAGCACGTAAGTCAAGCCCTGATGGTCTTCGGTCCGAGGAAAACACCCACTGTATCTAGTGCAAAATAAAAATTGCAGCTAAAATATCCCGGGAGTTCTTATTTTCGACACTCCCATCCCTCTTTAACTGCTGGATTCATACCATGGCCTCCCTTCCTTTGCTGCCAGATTAATACCGCGGCTTCATATTCCATGCTGCGAATTAGTACCGCTGCTTCCCATTCCACACAGCTGAAATTATACCGCGGCCTTCTTCCCCTCGCTGCCGGATTAATAGCAAAGCTTCATATCCCACACTGCTGGATTAATACCGCGGCCTTCCTTTCCTCGCTGCCGGATCCATACCGCGGCTTCCTGTCCCGCATTGCTGAATTAATACCGTGCGTCCTATTCCATTCTGCTGGATTAATACCGCGGCCTTCTTTCCCTCGGTGCCGGATTAATACCTGGGCTTCTTGTCCCACGATGCAGGATTAATACCGCGGCCTCCCTAAGCTCTCTGCCCGATTCATGCAGCGGCTTCCTATCCCACGCTGCTGAATTTATACAGTAGCTTCCTATTCCCCGCTGCTGGATAATAAACCAGGCTTCTTATTCCACGCTGCTGAATAGATACTGCGGCCTTCCTTCCCTTGCTGCCGGATTCATTCCGCGGCATCCTATCCCATGCTGCTGAATTAATACCGCGGCTTCCTATCTCACGCCGCTGGATCATACCGCGGCCATCTTTTCCTTGCTGCTGGAATAATATCGCCTCTTCTTGTCCCGCAATGCAGGAATAATACCGCGACTTCTTATCCCACGCTGCTGAATGAATACCGTAGGTTCCTAACTCCCGCCGCTGGATCATACTGCGGCCTTCTTTCCCTTGCTGCTCGATTAATACCGCGACTTCTTGTCCCGAGATGCAGGAATAATACCGCGGTTTCTTATCCCACGCTGCTGAATTATTACCGCAGCTTCCTATCGCACGCTGCTGGATCATAACGCGGCCTTCATTCTCGTGCTGCTCGATTCATACCGCGAATTCTTGTCCCGAGATGCAGCATTATTACCGCGTTCTCCCTTAGCTCGCTGCCGGATTCATGCAGCGGCTTCCTATCCCACGCTGCTGAGATAATACCGTAGCTTCCTATTCCACGCTGCTGGATTAATACCAAGGCTTCTTATTCCACCCTGCGAAAGAAATACCGCAGCCTCCCTTCCCTCGCTACCGGATTCATTTCGCGGCTTCTTATCCCACGCTGCTAAATTAATACTGCAACTTCCTATCGCACGCTGCTAGATCATACCACGGTTTTCTTTCCCTTGCTGCTGGATTAATACCGCGGCTTCTTCTCCCGCGATGCAGGATTACTTCCGCGTCCTCCCTTAGCTCGCTGCCGGATTCATGCAGCGGCTTCCTATCCCACGCTGCTGAATTAATACTGTAGCTTCCTATTCCACGCTGCTGGATGAATAACGCGGCCTTCTTTCCCTTGCTTCCGAATTATTGTCGAGGCTTCTTATTTCACGATGCTGAATAAATACCGCGGCCTTCTTTCCCTCACTCACGGATCCATACTATCGCTTTCTATCCCACGCTGCTGACTTAATACCCTGGCTCCCTATCTTCCGCTGCTGGATATACCGCGGCCTTCTTTCGCTTGCTGCTGGATTCATATCACGCCCTTCCATCAGGCGCTGCTGGTTTAATACCGCAGCTTCCTATCTCCCGCTGCTAGATAATACCGCATCCTTCTTTCCCTTGCTGCTGATTTAATAGA
Organism: Andricus grossulariae; assembly: GCA_011634705.1. Taxonomy (NCBI): domain Eukaryota; kingdom Metazoa; phylum Arthropoda; class Insecta; order Hymenoptera; family Cynipidae; genus Andricus; species Andricus grossulariae. The sequence continues at coordinate 14,101 of JAABKJ010007428.1, read as the reverse complement.
GCAGCTTCCTATCCCACGCTGCTGAATTAAACGGCGGCCTTCTATTTCACGCTGCTGAGTTAAAACCACGGCCATCTTTCCCTTGCTTCCGGATTCATACCGCTGCTTCCTATCCCACCCTGCTGATTGAATACCATGGCTTCCTATCCCACGCTGCTGAATTAATACCGCGGTTTCCTATCTCACGCTGCTGGGTAATACCGCGACCTCATTTCCCTTGCTCCTGGAGTGAAACCGCAACTTCCTATCCCTCGCTGCTGAATGAAAACCTAGGCTTCCTATTTCACGCTTCTGGGTTGATACAGCGACCTTCTTTCCCTTGCTGCTGGATTTATACCGATGTTTCTTATCTCGAACGGCTGGATTATTATCGCAGCCTCCCTTGGCTCGCTGATGGATCCATAACATGGCTTTCTATTCCACGATGCTTAATTGATACCGCGGCTTCCTATTCCAAGCTGCTGGGTTGATACCGCAGCCTTTTTTTCCTCGCTGCCGGATTAATATCGGCGTTTCTTATCTCACGCAGCTGGATTAATAACGCGGCCTTCTCTCCCTCGCTTCCGAATTAATACCGTCTTTTTTTATCCTACGCGGCTGGATTAATACCGCGGTCTCCCTTATATCGCTGAGGGATCCATATAATGGCTTCCTATCCCACGCTGCTGAATTAATACCGCAGCCTTCTTTCCCTCGCTGCCGAATTAATGCCGCCGTTGCTTATCTCAAGCGGCTGGATTAATATCGCAGCCTCCCTTGGCTCGCTGATGGATCCATAACATGGCTTGCTATTCCACGATGCTAAATTAATACCGCGGCTTCCTGTTCCACGTTGCTGGGTTAATACCGCAGCCTTTTTCTCCTCGCTGCCGGATTAATATCACCGTTTCTTATCTCACGCGGCTGGATTAATAGCGCGGCCTTCTTTCCCTCGCTTCCGAATTATTACCGCCTTTTTTTATCTTACGCGGCTGGATTAATACCGCAGTCTCCCTTAGCTCGCTGAGGGATTCATACCATGGCTTTCTATCCCACGCTGCTGAATTAATACCGCGCCTTCCTATTCCTCGCTGCTGGATTAATACCGCGGCCTTCTTTCCCTCGCTGCCGAATTAATGCCGCCGTTTCGAATCTCACGCGACTGTATTAATACTGCGGCCTCCCTTAGCTCGCTGACGGATCCATACCATGGCTTCCTATCCCGCGCTGCTGAATTAATACCGCGGCTTCCTATCTTACGCTGCTGGATAATACCGCGACCTTCTTTTCCTCGCTGCCGGATTAATACCGCCATTTCTTATGTTACGCGGCTGGAATAATACCGAGGTCTCCCTTAGCTCGCTGACGGATTCATACCCTGGCTTCCTATACCACTCTGCTGAATTGAAATAATGCTTCCTACCGCACGCTTCTGGATAAATACCTCTGCTAGTTAAATACCGCTGCCAGATTAATACAGTGGCTTTTCATCCCACGCTGTTGGATTCATACCCCGGCTCTCTCCCTCCTTTCCGATCCACTGGCTGCTGAATTAATACCGCGGACGGCTCTCTCCGTCCTCTTCAAGCTGCTGGAATAATACCGCGGATCTCTACTATTTTTCCGTCTCTCTTGTACACTCGTACACACCTTTACCTATTTATGGGACATACTGGACCATCTACTATATACCTCAACCCACCCCAACAAATGCGACTGGCTCCAAAACGCTTATACATCCCACTACTCTGCAGTACAACCCTACTTCTCAAAAGTATTTGATGAATCCATTAATATCATGAGATTGCGTGAAATCGAAATAATATCAAAAGCTTAATTAATTGAAAATTATTGGAAAATTATTGGAAAATCACTTGCAAAAAATCATATGCATTTTATATTTTTAACATAAAAAAATGATAATATTTTTAATTCCTTCAAAACCTCTTAAATCCCTGAATGTCTTTTAAACTGACTCTAATTTATCTCAAAAATTAAAAAAATCATCAAAAATTTTAAAAATTGACTTGACATCTTCCACAGTTTTTTATTTTCTTGAAACCTTTTAAGCTCTTGAAAATCTTCTTAATTCGTTTATAATATTTTCAAAATACAATTTGTTTAAAATGTTCAAAGTCTTCTTACGTTTACAAATATCATTTGATTATTTTAAATTTTTTCTCAATAACTCTCAAACTTATTCGAATTATTTCTCTTCTGAAATCTTTTCAAATTTTGTCTTTGAATTAAATTTCCAAAATAAGAAATCATTTGACATTTTTCCAGGAATCGTACAAATTTTTTTTGATTCTCTTGAAAACCTTCAAAATTCAGGTTTCTGAAAACTTCTTTAAATCCTGGAAAATTACAAAAATTAAAATTTTCCAGTTTTTTTCACATTTTGAACTCTTCAAAACTCAAAATTTATCTTTTAAAATCAACAGATAATCTTACATTTCTCCTAAGCCTGAAGTTTTCAGACTTTTTATTTGAATCGTCAAAAAAACGACAGCTTCATCCAATCATGAACGTGGGTTTCCGGACAACAATGGTTTCGAAATATTAATCGAATTAGGCGCCATTTACTTTTTAATAATTGAACCATCAATTATATTGTTTAGATGAACTTGCAGTTTTCATAAAGCTGACGTTTGTAGACATTTCTTTTTGGACGGCAAAAAAAACGACAGTGTCATCCAATAATGATCATGGGATTCCCAACAACAATAGTTTTGAGATATTCATTGAACATAGCACTATGTACTTTTAATTAATTCAACTTTCATAAACATGAAGTTTGCACTTAGAAAATTTGTGTTTAAATGGAACTCTTTCTTTCATATAGGGTCAAACAAATATTTGATTGATTCAAAAAATCATTCGTTGGGTTCAAGCAAAGTTTATTTGATTCATACACATCATTGCTTGACTCAAAAAAATTTTATTTGAATGAAGCATATTCTATCTACGATATAGCGCCAAACAAATGTTTTTTTGATTTAAACAAACATTTCTTTGAATGTGCATATGTTTCTTTTTGAACGGCAGTGAAAACGATAACTTCGTCGAATCAGGAACAATAATGGGATTCCCGTAAACAATATTGTCTAGGTAATAATAAAAAATTGAGGCACGTACTTTTTGATAATTAGATATTATTGAGCATATTATTTAGAAAACCCGAAATCTCAAATCTGAAGTTTGCAGACATTTCTTTTTGAACAGCATAAAAACGGCAGGTTGATTCAATCATGAACATAGGTTTCTCGACAAGAATAGCATTGAGATATTAATCGAACATGGCACCATGTACTTTTTAATAATTGAATCATTGAATACATTATTCAGATAAATTTACATTTTTTAAAGAGCTGAAGTTTGTAGACATTACTTTTTAAACGGCAAAAAAACGACAGCTTCATACAATCATAAACCATAATGGGTTTCCCCAGTACAATAGTTTCGAAATAATAATTATAAACAGCGCCATGTTCTTTTTAATGATTGGATATTATTATTGAATATATTATTCAGAAGACTAATATTTCCCATAAATCTGAAGTTTGCAGATATTTCTTTTGAAACCGGCAAAAAAAGCGAGAGCTTCATCCAATCATGAACAATAATGGGTTTCCTGACAATAATACTTTCGAGATAACAATCAAGAATGACGCAATGTATGTTTTAACAATTGAATTGGACTCAAATAGGTTTAAAATCCCTATCATCCTGAACAAATAAAAAAAACTATAAAATTTATTTTCTTGACCGGGAAGTAAAAGTAATGTCGGAAGCCTTTCATATGAAGAGAAAAGCGTAAGTTTTGCACAGGGACAATGTTTTATGTTTTTGTTGAAGGTAATTATGCGAATATGCGCAGACATACATACATACACGAAGTATGAAATAATAAGCGACAACTTTCTCGTGCAGGTTAAATAAATGTCCTTCCATTTATAAATAATGAGAGGGATCCGAATGTGCAGGCACTGTTAAGTCTGGTTGAGTCCACCCACTATTTAATTACATTGCCGCACTTTCCCGTGTAATACTTTTTCACATAAGTCCGTTTTAACGGCGCCACTGCCACCATTATCCGCGGCTTGAGCTTCGTAATCCAATTTGAACGCATGGCAATTACTATTACGAGCCTTTTAAAGGCCATACGACATCGTAAACGTTGCTGAAGATTGCTTTCGTTATGGTCTTGACTCGTATGCTAAGATCGATAGCTCGTCGAACTAAGTAACAAGTATATGCGTTACGTCCGGAAAGTCCATAAGTAATAGGGTAAAAAGGACACTAGAATTTTCCACCTCATATTTTACTCCGCAAATATTTACCTTCAATTATTTTAGAATTTTAGATCTATTGTTTAAAAAAGTGTGTCATTTGCATCATCATGAAAAAGACATTACGTTCAGGATGTTGTTCGAATAATGGACAGCTTCTCCTATACTACGGAGAAATTTTCTTTTATCCGAATTACCATTTGCCATCATTTTTATTCTTCTATGAATAGAAATTAGGGCAAATTCGGCGAAATAATTATTAGGGAAAGTGTAACAAGTCAGGGAATATGCATACGCCGCATAAATTTTGTTTAACAGTTAATTAGTTATAGTGGACTGATATAATTTTTGTAGATCGGATGTAAAGGTGTGTCATCCAAAATAAAAAATTCCAGTTTTTTAACTTAATGTTTTTAAAATATTAAAAATAAACTTCAGTGTTTATTTAAACTATAAATATTTAATGTATACATTATCGAAATTCATATTTATTCATCGCAAGATTTACAGTTTTTCCTCTCTTTATTGTTTTTCCACTTAAATGCGAAATTAATTAATAGAACCCACTAATTGTAAGAAAATCCCACTATTTTTAGTTGTAAGTTAATTCTTTTAGGTCCAAAACTTGAAGAGTTTACTATTATATGTTTGGTTGAGAATTCTTTTGTTTTTATCACAAATTTTACTATTTCGCTGCAAATTCTATTATTTTGTTGTGAATTAAACAATTTTATTAAAAATTCATCCTTCTTTATTGATAATTTTTTTAGGTTGAAATTCGTCATTTTGGCTTGAAAACTTTACTATTTTGGTAGACAATTAAACTATTTGATTGAAAATTTACTTTTTGTTGAAAACTCATATTTTCAACAACAGTGTTGTTATTTTTTTTCTTCTTGACTAAAAAATCTTTTTTTGGTTATATATTTAACAATTTTGTTTAAAAATTCATCTCTTTTGGTAAAAATCTAATCCTTTTTGGTTAAAAATTACTATTACTCTTTTTTTCAGAATTCTCCTTTTTTTGGAAGAAATTTCATCTTTTCTAGTTAAAAATGGAATTGTTGGGTTGAAATTATTCTGTTTTGATTAAAGATTCAGCTGTTTTGATAAGAATTCGTCTTATTCAGTTGAATTCAATTGTTTTCTTGTTTTTTTTAAAATAAAATTCAAATATTTCCTGGCTTAAATATCAACTATTACATTTTTCCTTTAGAATTCACCTTTTTTAATTAAAAATTCAACAATTTTGTTAAAAATTCGTCTTTTTTAGTTGAAAATTAATCCTCTTGGTGAAAATTTCACCTTTTTGGTTAAAAATTTAACTATTTGTTAAACATTTATTTTGTTTCAGATTGACCTCTTTGGTTGAGAATAAACTTTTTCGTTGAAAATCAACCGTCATCTAAAAAATTCGCCTTTTTGGCTTGAAAGTATAACTGTTCTTTGTTGAATTTTAATCTTATTTGTTGAAAATTCCAACATTTGGTTGAAATAATATTCTACCAAAAAAGACCAATTTTCAACTAAATATATAAATATTCAACCACATAGCTGAATTTTCAACTAAAAATGAAATAGTCAAATTTACGGTATATAAAAATATTTCAACCAAAAAAAAACAAGTTTCAACAAAATATTTCAATTTTCAACCAAACCAGTCATTTTTTAATAATAAAAGTGAATTTTCAATCAAGAAATTATCTACCAAGAAGATGAATTTTTAATTTTTTTAATTTCCTTGCAACTAGAAAAAAAAATTTAACAAAATAGTTAAATTTTTAACCAAAAATGGTAGTTAAAGAAATTAATTTTTAAAAAATGCAACAAAATCGGTAAATTTTCAGCCGTTTCCAAATAAGGAGATTATTCTACCTTTTTAGTTGAAAATTCAACTATATGGTTATAGTTGAATTTTCAAATAAAAAAGATAAATTTCCAACCAAAAATGGAATAGTTTAATTTCCGGTAAAAAGAAATTTGGAACCGAAAAAGAGGTTTCAATAAAATGGTTCAATTTTTGAAGAAAAAAATTAATTTTCCACCTGAAAAGATAAATTTAAAAAAGATGGATTTTAAATATTATTGAGATAAAAAAATAATTTCCGGTAAAAAAAAATTATTTTCAACAAAATCGGTAATTGTCGACAAAATCGCTCATTTTTCAACCATTTTTAAACCTTTCAAACAAAAAAAAAGAGTTTCAACAAAGTTGCATTCTCAACAAAAACAAAATTAATTTTCAACCGAGAAGATGAATTTTCAAACAGGAAGAATAATTTACTACCAAAAAGACTAATTTTCAACTAAAAACAAACACATTCTTTTATTTTAAATCGTAACCAAAGAAATGGATTTTTATTCAAAAAAGATGAATTTTCAACTGAAAAAAAATTCAAGCAAAATAAAAAAATATTTAAATGTGCAGCCAAAGAAAAAATTTTTCAACGCAAAGGCAAATTTTTAACCAAAAAGATTAATTTTCAAGATTTTCAAGGAAAAGAGACGAATTTTCAATAAAATACATGAATTTTTAACCAAAATGTTTATTTGTCAATTAAAACAGATAAATTTTGAACCAAAAATCGAATATATAAATTTTTATATAATTAATTTTCAGTTACAATAAAAACTAATTTTCAACAACAACAGAAACTAATTTTCACCAAAATAGTTGAATTATAAAATAAACAAAAATTGATTTTCAACAACAAAAAAAAAGAATTTTTAAACAAGAAGAATTTTTTTGCCAAAACGATAAATTTTTAACTAAACACAAAAAATACATTTTTTTACCGAAAATTTTAGCATATATTTAAGTTTCAGGTTTAAATAATATATTTTTAAACAAAAAATAAAAACAAATTTTCAACACAATACATCAATTTTCAACCATAGAAGCGAATTTTCAACCAAAATAGATTAATTTTCAAAAGAAAAACAAAAAAAAATTTGAATTTTTAAACAAAGAAATCATTTTTCCAACTAAAGGATAAATTTTTAAACAAATAGTATCATTTTCAACTCCCCTATTGTTTGGCCCTCGGCGTGCAGACATCTTGCCGCTGACGTCACAACGTGAAATACCTAATTGACTCTAAATGGCGCGCTTTTTTGAAACTATTTAATCTTTAAATCAATGTTGTAAAATAAATCATCATTGTTTAAATAATAAAAATTAATTTTCAGATCACAAAATAGTCTTTTAGACTGCAAGATGAAACAATCATTTCATTGTACTCTTTACAAATAAATTATTGACTTTAAATTCAAAGGAAGGAATACCTTTTTTGACCAATGTAAATGTTAAATCATTCATAATATTTGTTGTACTTTATGATTATTACACATTGTGAAAAATTAATTTTTACAATAAATCATTTCAAATAAGCGCGCGATCAACATCCAATGAGGCTGCTGGCGCGGCGCATGCGCTGTGCGGTTTGGGAGACAAATTGGGAGCGCTGGAATGTTTGTGAAATTTAAAAGGGGGGTGGGGTGTCTTAGGCACATCCGAATTCATGCGCCTCAAAAATGAGTTTCAATTATAGTTATTAGGTAGACTGTACTGAAATAATAAAAAAAATCTTATCAGTGATAAATTGTGAGAAAATTCCAATTTTTCAGGGAATAAAGCAGAAGCTTGAATGGTTTCGATCGAAGGCTCGTAAAACAGGAGGATCTGATTATTAGTAACCGCCGCGCCGGAGGTATGACTAATGTGGACTCCAGGTTTTTTCCCTAGCGACCTTCCCCTCTTTCAGTGACGGCTATAGAATGCTTTATGCCTCCGGCTGGTCATTATCCTCAAAATACCCTTCTTTTTTTTAGGCTAGCCCCATTTAATCAAAATTGAAATATATTACTCGCTGCTTCCTCTAATTCCTTGAACCAATCATCTCATGACCCAAACCTGCCTTCTAAATTAATTAATTCATTCCAAACCTACATCTGTATTTTAAATTTAATCATAATAATCTTCAATTAGAAGGAATCTGTATTATCATCGGAGCTGGTAACGGTCATTTCAGACTAGATGGAGTTTGAAAATTTATAAATTGCACATTTTTTAATTTCTGAAAGATTTTTCTCCTTCGCTTTGGCGGGAATCGAACCCCACGTATTTCGATTGCCGGTCAGGTGCTTTAACCACTAAGCTACTAGAGAGATCCAAGGCTGATACTTTTTTAGTTTTTTCAGATATACGCTAGTTATATACGTTAACAACTCCGATGATAATACAGATTCCTTCTAATTTAATTTGTATTCAAAACGTATCTCCTTGCTATGGAAAACGTATGTCTGAAAAAAAGTATCTGCCTCTAGTAGCTTAGTGGTTAAAGCTCCCGACCGGCAATCGGAAGACGTGAGGTTCGATTCCCATCGGAGCGAAGAAGAAATATCTTTTTTCATGAATTAAGAAATTTTTAACAATGTTTAAGTTCATTCATTCACTCTATCTATATTTAAAACTCTTCAATTTTAAGGATTGCAAATTAATTTTTTGTTTAAAAACGCAAGGGTTTGGTAGAAAACTAATCTGTTTTAGTTAAGGATCAAACCGGTTTGTTGACAATGCGTCCTTTTTAATAAAATCAACTATTCTAAATTAAAAATTTGAATCTTTTTTGGTTGAAATATCATCTATTACATTTTTTGTTGATAATACATCTTTTTGGTTCAAAATTAAATTTTTCAACTAGAAATATACCTATTTCATTTTTCGTAGGAAATTAATTTTTCTTCAGGTTAAAAATGCAACTTTTTGGTTAAAAATTAAACTGTTTTTGTTTTGACATAAAAAAAAAAATTTTACTGAAATATTAACTATCAATTTTTTTGTTGAAAATTCATCTTTTCAGGTTGAAAATCCTTTTTCGTTTGTTATAAATTAATTTTTGTAGGTGCAAATTTAAAATTTTTCTAGAAAATTAATTTTTTGTAACAAAAATTTTACTATTGCATTTTTGCTTCTAAATTTATCTTTTTTAATTTAAAAATGCAACTACTTGGTTGAACATTTATGTAATTTATTAAAAATTTGTCTTTTTATGTAGAAAATCTTGATTAAAAATTCAACTGATATTAAAAATTAGATTTGTTTGTTGTTGAATATTTATCTCTTTTGTTGGAATTTTTATCTTTCTTGTTGAAAAATGCAACTCTTTTGTTGAAAATAAATCGGTTTTGGTTGAGGATTAAAGTATTAAACTATTTCGTTGAAAATTCGTTTTTTTTGGCTCGAAAATTAATCTTCTTGGTTTAAAAGTCATCTCTTTAGTTGAAAATTTAACTATTACGTTAGTTTTTTTTTTCAATTAATTTTTTGCAGAAATTTCACTTATTCGTTCAGAATCAATTTAAATAATTATAGATACAGTTACTTCGTGAAAATATTTTTTAACAAATTTTAAATATTAATATAAAAATTATAATAGCTTCCAAAAAATGAAACAACGTTGTCATTTTTACTGTTCACAATTGAATTTAAGAATTTTCAATTGCAAATCTATAAAATTGAATTGATTTTAATTTCAAATCTTCAAAATTAAATTATTTTTTATTGTTATCTTTCAAAGTTTAAGTAATTCTAAAAAAGGTATTCAAAATTGCATCATTTTCTGTTATTCACATTAAATATTGAAGAGCCTTCAATTGCAATTATTCAAAATTGAAAAATTTTAAGCTGCAAAAATCGTTAAAATTGCAGAATTTTTAATTGTAAACCTTCGAAATTGAAGTGTCTAAACAATCGTTCAAAATGATATACCTTTGAAATATAAATTTTGAAAATTATATAATTTGATATTGTATATTTTAAAAATTTAAGAATTTTCAGTCAAAATTTACAATTCAAAATTATGCAATTTTGAATTTTTGAAATAGAAAATTCTCGAAATTTGATGATCTTCAATGTGGAAGATTTAGAGAAAGCTTGACTTTTGATCTTCAAAATCATTAAAATTTAAGGTTTTCGATTTTTGTATTTTTAAAATTTAAGAGTTTTTAATTGTTGAAACTTTTATAATTTTGATGATTAACATTCGAAATTTCTTCAATTTCGAAAATTTCGAATTAAAAACTTAATTTTCAAAATCATTAAAATTTATGAATTTATATTTATACATATTTAAAATTGAAAATTTTTTAAATGCGAATCTTAAAAATAGAACTTTTTTAAAAATCATTAAGAATTACATACATTCAAAATATGAATTTCAAAAATTGAATAATTTACAATTCTATGTTACAAAAATTCAAGAATTTTCAATTGTAACTCATCAAAATTCCAGAAAATCTAATATTAAATCGTTCAAATTAAAAAATTTTTAACTTAGGCAATTAAAAATTTAGACAAATTCAAATTTTACAATTAAAAATTCTGTAATTTTGATGATTTACATTAGAAATTTCCTGAATTTCGAATATTTAAAATTGAACACTTGACTTTTGGTTTTCAAAATCATAAAAATTTGAACATATTTATTTCTGAATCTTAAAAATTGTATTATTTTTATTTGTGAATCATCAAACTTATAGTGTTTTTAATTTTAAAACTAATTAATTACAAATTATTCCAGTTTTAAATTTAATAATTAAAAATCCTGCAATCCTGATGATTTATATTCGAAATTTCTTCAATTTGGAAGATTTAGAATTGAAAACTGGACTTTTGATCTTGAAAATCATAAAAATTTGACAATTTGTATTTATTTTTCCTTAAAATTGAAGCATTTTTTTATTTTAACTCTTCAAATCATAGTACTTTGAAAATACTTTTATTTTGAAAATTTGTAAATATTTGAAAGTGAAAATACTACTTTTTTAAAACTTCCATTTTTGGGGTAAAAATTATTCTTTTTTTGACTGAAAATTTAAGTGTTTGTTTGAAAATGAACTGTTTTGTTAAAATTTCAAATTTTCGGGTTGAAAATTCAACTTTTTTGCAGAAGATTCGTTTTTTGTTGTATTGAAAATTAATTTTTTCGAATGAAAATTTAACTATTCCATTTTTCGAAAATTCGTCTTTTTTGGCAGAAAATTAATCTTCTTGATTCAAAATTCAACTATTTGATTAAAAATTATATATTTTGTTAATTAAGTTTCTACCAAGAAAGAAGAATTTTCAAAAAAATGCATGACTTTTTAACCAAAAAGTTGAACTTTCAACTAAAAAAGATATATTTTTAACCAAAAATGGAATAGTTTAATTGTCAGTTTAAAATTGTAATTTTCTGTCAAATATGAAAAGAATTGTTAACAAAATAGTTAAATTTTCAACCAAATAAACCAAATACCAAAATAAGAATCGTTAAGAAGTTTCTAGTTTGAAACTTAAAAATTGGATAATTTTGAATTGTAAATTTTGAAAATTAGAAACTCTTTAATTGTAAAGATTTACAATTCAAAAGTTTTTAATATTGAAGAGTTACAACTGAAAATTCTTGAATTTTTTAAATATAGAATGACAAGTTATTTAATTTTCAAGATTAAGTTTAATTTCGAAGATTTACAATTTAAAACTCTGCAATTTTAACGATTTTTGCAATACAAAATTCTTCAATTTTGAATAATTGCAATTGAAGCCTCTTCCATATTTAATGTGAATAACAGAAAATGATCCAATTTGGTATACCTTTTTTTTTAAATAGTTAAACTTTGAAAGCTAAAAATAAATAATTTAATGTTGAAGATTTAAAATTAAAATCAATTGAATTCTATAGATTTGCAATTGAAAATTCTTCAATTCAATTATGAACAGTGAAAATTACAGCATTGTCTCTATTTTTGGAAGCTATTATAATTTTTATATCAATTTAAAAAATTTTTTAAAAATATTTTCAGCAAGTGACTGTATCTGTAATTAGCTCTTTTTTTAAGATTTTCTTCCACACTGCATCCAATTTTAAATGATGAGAATTTGATATTTAAATTCAATCTGAACAAGACAAGTTTTCAACTAAAAATAGAATATATAAAATTTCTGTAAAAAATTAATTAAAAAAAACAAAGAAATAGTTAAATTTTCAACTAAAGAGATGACTTTTGAAACAATAAGATAATTTTCAAACTAAAAAGACGAATTTTCAACGAAAGTTTTGCATTTTTTAACAAGAAAGATGAAATTTCTAACAAAAGAGATAAAACTTCTTAAAAAAGCTCGAATTTTTATTAACAGTTGAATTTTTAACCAAGATTTTGTACTAAAAAAGATAAATTTCTAATTAATTACATAAATTTTCAACCGAAAATACAATAGTTTAATTTTTCTCACAAAAAATTAATTTTCCACAAAAAAACTAATTTTCTACAAAACAGTTCAATTTTCTACAAAACTGCTAAAATTTCAGTTACAAAAATTAATTTTTAACAAACAAAAAACGATTTTTCAACCCAAAAAGATGAATTTTCAACCAAAAAATTAATAGCTAATACTTCAACTGAAAAATATTTTTATTTTAGAACAAAAAAAGTTTAATTTTTAACGAAACAGCTGCATTTCTAACATAATCAAAGATAAATTTTTAACAAAAAATGGAATATTTTAATTGACACTTTAAAAATTTTTATTTTCTATCCAATATGAAAAGAATTGTCAAAACAAAATAGTTAAATTTTCAACCAAAGGAATGAAACAAAATTTCAAAAAATTTCAACAAAATAATCAAATTTTCCACCAAATAAACTCTAAGTTCGTAACGTTATTATTTATTTTACGTAATTATTTTTGCTAGTAAATACATACGTAAAATGGCTGCTTAAACAGGATTGAAACCTTCATCAGATTTCTTAGCTCTAAAATTGAGCTATTTTGAGAAAAATTCGTCCTTTTTCGTTAAATTCAAATGATTGATGATTTTTTTTTGTTTGAAAATAAATTCTTTTAACTGCAAATTTAACTCCATCATTTTTTGTTGAAAACTTATCTTTTTTAGTACAAACTTTAAAATTAAAATATTTCGTTTAAAATTGGTTTATTTTGTTGCAAATTCGTCTTTTGGCAAAATAATTAATGAGCTTGGTAGAAACATCTTTGTAGGTTGAATATTCATCAATTTGGTAAAAAATTCAATTTTTGGTTTTACACTTATCATTTTTAGTTCAAAAAACAACTATTTGTTTGAAAATTCATGTATTTTAGTAAAAATTCGTCTTTTGATACAAAGTTAATTTTTTTTGGTTGAAAATTCATCTATATGGTAAAAAATTCAATTATTCTGTTCAAAGTTTGAGTATTTGGTCGAAAATTCAACTATTTCATTAAAAACAATTTTTTTTTCAACTGAAAATTTAACTTTTCCATTTTTGGTTAAAAACAGATATTTTTTAGTTCAAAATTAAAAACCATATGGTTGAAAAATCATGTATTTTAGTGAAGATTCGACTTTTGGTAAAAAAAAAAAATTAATTTTCTTGTTTGAAAATTCATCTATATGGTAAAAAATTCAATTATTTCGTTAATGGTTTAATCAGTTTTTTGAAAATTCAACTATTTTGTTTAGGTCGTGTTTTTTGTTCGAAAATTTTAACTTTTCCATTTTTGGTTAAAAACAGATATTTTTTAGTTCAAAATTAAAAACTATTTGGTTGAAAATTCATGTATTTCAGTGAAAATTCGTCGTTTGGTAGAAAATTAATCTTTTTGGTTGAAAATTCATCTATATGGTAAAAAATTTAATTTTGTTCAAAGTTTGATTATTTGGTCGAAAAATCAACTATTTTATTAAAAATAATTTTTGTTTCAACTGAAAATTTAACTTTTCCATTTTTGGTTAAAAACAGATATTTTTTAGTTCAAAATTAAAAACTATTTGGTTGAAAATTCATGT
>JAABKJ010007427.1:0-20985 GCA_011634705.1 Andricus grossulariae | reverse complement strand
AAATTTAATTTCATGTTGTGCATTCTTGCTCCCATTACATGTATACTAAATCTAGTACAGATTTTTCTAACAGTGTAGAGGAACACATAATAAGGTGTCATCAACATACCGAAAGTGAAAGGGCAAAACAAAATCTAGCTTCTAGAAAGCAAAGACCTCCAAATCTTCCATAACTATTTCTGCTAAAATCGGAGACATGACTGAACCTATGGGAGTACCAAACTTTTGCCTATAAAAATATCAATTAAATTTAAAATAAGTTGAGTTCATAATAAAAGCGATCCTTTTAATAAAATATTTTTGACTTAATCGAGTGCGTGTTTTTATATTGTCCCGTCTATTTAAAATTGCCTGTTTAACTAATTCAAGGGTTATACTTCGAAACATTGCAACAACATCCAAAGAAATCATTGCATGTTCATCAGGAACAGTTTTTTGAATAATAATTTTTTGGAATTCCAAGCTATTTTTAATATTGCATTTTGAAGTTGCAATAAAGTCTTTGAGTATCAAATTAAAGTTTTGTTCTGAAAATTTCGTGCGAGTGTTAATAGTTGAAATAACCATTCTCAAAGGATAGCCTTCCTATTATGAATCTTTCTCAAACCATAACATCTTGCAAGAATCTGTGTCTTCAGTATTTACATTAGTCCATCTTGTATCTTTTCCTAAAAGTCCTTTCTTTCTCCAATTCTCTAGAATCCTGAAAGTGTCTCTTCTTAATTGTTTTAACTGATTTTCACTTAATAAATCAAAATTATCACGATTGGAAAGTAAATCCTCCATATCCCTAATATAATCTGATTTCTTCATACAAACTGTAATGTTGCCCTTATCAGCATTCATTCAAATTACATCAGGGTTGTTTTTAAGGAAACTTTTCGTTATCATGAAACCTTCAGAAATTTTACGATCAATTCTACTAATGTGCAAACAGTTATTATCAATAAAGCTCTTTGACAAGTGTAAAACCTTGTTTCGGAAATCTTGTTGATCTACTATTGGAATTTTGTGTATAGGGGAAGGAGGGGCAGCGCCGACCGGTGGGGCAAAGCCGATTTTGCTTATAACATCGCTATTATTAAACAATTTTAATTCTACTTTGCATTAAATAAATCTATTTTATTAAAGAGACAGTGTTACTCACTAAAAGCTTGAAAATTGACGTCGTAAAAGAAAACTTATGCAGAAAACAGTTTTGACAACGAAAGAATGGAAGATTTGCTCGCAGAAATATAAAGTTTTCAACATTAATGGCAATACTTACAGTATGGAAATTTGTTATTTTGACAGATAAAACAGTATCACATTATTTCATTATGATCATTGAACGTAATACAAGTCCTAAGTATATTAAATATCGTGAATAATTGAGGCCTCACCAGGGGGGCAAGGCCGACGAAAATAATAGTTTTAAAGTGCTTAGGTTATTTTAAGTGATCGGTAATGTAGAACAGCCACTTATCTTCTGGGCTACATACAAGAAACATAAAATACCACAGACGCGAACCATCATGTTTTCCCATCTTCAAATATTTTGATTTTCATAAAAAGCTGCGGTTGGCTTTGCCTTCCGGTGTGGGGCAAAGCCGACGAAATACAGCTTGTTAGAAATTATTAAATTATTAAATCATTGTTTTATTCATGTAACTAGTACTTATAGAAATATGATATACAATAATGTAGGACTCGAAATGGAAAAAAATTGATCAATTGTACATGTTATTAACTTTAAAAAAATCATTGACTGTTAACTGGTCGGCGCTGCCCCTCCTTACCCTATATCATTGTAATAAACTAAAGTTTTTATTTCCCACTAAACTTTAATTCGGGTCTTTAATTTTTCGGTCCTGTTTGAAGGAACTAATGAATTGTCAAGTCGATTCGAGGTCGATTATGTATTGAGATCATAATAATAATTTCAGAACACGAATAATCGACCGGCACATCGTCAAGGCGAATCAGAAAAGATCATTCCGGCTGTTCTCGAGATGATTTAAAATCTTGTCTGATGCATGTTTAGTGTCTATTACACGACTGCGTTAAAGCATAAAAATTGCGGGCCCAATGGACGTTAATTTAATTCGTATTTATATAAGGCAAACCAGCACTATGAATCACTTTAATCCCATAAGCCTAATCAATAGGCTTTATGAATATATGCAAAGGCCTTTTCCTCGCGCTTACGGAATAAATCATTCAAAACGCAAAACAATGAACACTGACCTGAGCACAAACATAAATGGAACTAACAGGTTTAAATAAAGCATCAAATTTACGATTAAATTTTTATGAAGAGTTACTATCAACAAGTCGATCATTAATTTATTTTTATTATTTTAAAATCACCAACCATTTTATTTTTACCACGTTTGAATTAAGGACAAAAATTTCCGATCTTTTCCTGGTTTTCCCGGTTCACAGCAATCTTTCACGATCATTGCAATTTTAAAATGCGAACTCTTTAAGCTAAAAATTTGTTTGTTTAAAGTTATAAAAACTGATCTGCAAATTAAAACACACAAATTGGAACTCTTTTGAATTTTAAACAATTTTTTAATAAATACCGTTTAAATGCAAAATAAATTTTTTTAACTATTATAAATTGTACAGTTCAAAGATTCAAAAATATGTTAATCCAAGCTATCATTTTCAACGCTCTAATTTGAAGAATCAATCAACAAAATTTTGTTTTGAAATCTTTTGAACTATTCTCTTAACATTTTAGGAATCTTAAGAAAATTTGTTTATTATCATGAAATCTTTCAAAAGCCTTAAAAAGTTTCAAAATTTTATTCACGTATTTTCAAAAATCTACATTTTTTTACAAATTTGGTTGAGTCTTTTCAAATGTTTAATTATTTTTGGAATTACCAGATTATTTCTTGACAATTTTGGAAATCTTATGAAAATTAATTTTTCAAAATAAAAAATTATTTTCCATTTTCCTAGGAACCTCAATAATTTTTTTTTATTCTTATGAAACCTTCCAAAATGCTTGAAAAGCTTATCAATTTTTTGTTCGAAATCTTTAAAAATCTACATTTGGTTTTAAATTTGTTAAAATCTTTTCAAGTTTTGAATTATTTTTTAATCTTTTCAAATCTTCTAAATATCTATTAAACTTACTGGAATGTTTTCTAAATTAATGATTGTTCAATTGTTACTTATTCATCAAAATTTGTGTTCATATTGAAATCTTTTTAAATATTCTGTTAAAATTAATTTTTCAAAATAATAAATTATTTAAAATTTTCTCGGAATCTTAAGAAAATTTGTTTATTATTTAAAAACCTTTGAAAATCTTTAAAAATATTTCAAAAGTTTTAAATTGTTTATATATGAATATTTGATTTATAGTTGCTCATTTTAAATAAACTCATATTGAAAAATTGTTCTTTTTCTTAATTATAAATTCTGCGAAACTAAATAGGTTAAAAATGAAATATTTTAGAATTTAGACTGAAACAACGTTTGATGATTTGAATAGGATTTGAAATTGAATAAAAGCGTTTAATTATAAATCTATTAATTTTCAACTACATATTTTTAAATTTAAAATAGTTTATGCAATTACAATCAGGCGTTTACATTTGTTTAACTAGCAGGACTTTCGAATTGAAAAATAAAAAAATTTTAATATTAAAATCTGTAAATTTGAAAAGCCATTAATTAATTTAAAATTACAGTTAGTTATTAATGAATTTAATAAATATTAATAAATTAAATATGAAACCCCTTAAATGTATAACTTTGCAAGTAAAAAGATTGCAATTTCAACAAAATAGATTAATTTTTAACGAAAATGAATTTGCAGTTAAAACCATTAATCTAATAAAAAGAAGAATTTTCAACTAAAATGAGGAATCTTCAATCAAAAAATTAGTTTAAAAAAAAGTAATTAACTTCCAAGCAAGCAGTTTAATTTTCATTCAAGAAGATGAATTCTCGACGGACATGGTAATAGTTAATATTTCAATAAAAAAATACAAATATTCGAGAAAATAGTTGAATTTTCAAAAAAAAGATAAATTTTCAAAGAAGATTAATTTTCTACCAAAATGGCAGATTTTTTCAAAAATACATGAATTTCCAACCAAAGTAAAAAAAAATTATTTTAATTTTCTACCAGAGATGAGTTCCAAACTAAGATGATCAATCTTGAAGAAAAAAATTAATTAAATTTTTAACAAAAAAGTTCATTTTCGACCAAGAAAACTAAATTTTCAACCAAAATAGATTCATTTTCTACCAAAAGGGAAGAATTTTCAACAAAAAAGTTGAAAATGTTTTAGATAAAATTAAAATTTTAATTCTGAATAGATAAATTTTCAAACCAAGAAGATTAATTTGCTACCAAAAAGACGGATTTTCACCAAAATACATAAATTTCAAACCAAATAATTTATGCTTCTACTGAAAAAGATAAATTTTCTATCAAAAATGGAATAGTTAAATTTCAGTTAAAAGAATTAATTTTAATTTTCTACATTTTTACCAGAAAAGAGATGAATTTTAAACAAAAAAGTCGAGAAAGTTTTAGAAAAAATGTTTATTTAAATTCCAAAAAGATACATTTTCTAAAAAAAAAAATTCTCATCCAAAAATTTGCATTTAGAATCAAATAGTTGCACTTTCAAGCAAAACAGACGATTTTTCAGCAAAAAAGTTGAATTTCTAACCAAATAACTGAATTTTCAATCAAATCCCTGGTATAGAGAAAAATTTTACAAGAAAGTACAACATTTTTACAACTATAATTTTTTGTTAAAACTTGTACTTTTTTGTAAAAAAAATTACAAAATTTAACAAGAAAATACAGTTGAATACAAATAGCTAATTTTTGCGTTATTTTCTTGTATAGAAGTAAAAAAAATTAACAATAAAGTACAAGTTTCTACAATTCAAAAATTTGTACAGCTTTTTATTGATAATTTTTTTACTTTATTGTAAAAATCTACATGGTATTGCAGAAAACTAAAGAATTTTTAATTTTTTTAATTTGGGTGTTTGACGTCATAAAAATACTTATAATTTTAGGTAAATTATTGTAAAAAATTACAAATATTTACAAAAAATACAAGATTTCACAAAAGGTTGAAATGTTGGAAAACTGTAATTAAAATTATGTTGTATTTGCTGGTAGTTTATTGTATTAATGATCAAATTTAAACAAAAAAATATAAATTTTTACAAACGATACTTTTAGAATCCGTATTTTTTTAGGATATATAATATTTTGAATTTTAATTTTAAGGACTGATACTTGTAGAGAAATTCAATGTGCATCTTTTTTTTATTTAGTAAATATTTGTAGGTTTTGCAGTTTTTCAAGTAATCGATAAAAACTAGATTTTTCCAAAATAAAAAATTTCAATATTTTTCCATTTCAACTCCCGCTAGCTTAGTCAATTTTAAGAATTTATTAATTTTATTAATACTAAATTACATTTTTGAATCTTCTGAAACTATTTGAGGAAGAAAAATACAAATATGTTGATAAAAAAAAAGTTGGTAATTTTTTTTTGAGACTTTGCAAAAATCATAAATTTTTACCTTCAAGCGCTTCGTTTATCGAGCTTAAAATTCGCTCTTATTTTGTAGATTCCTGTAAAAATAGTTGTAGTTTTCTGTACTTTTTTGTTAAAATTTTTCCGCCAGCGATGATCGAAATTTCGAACTAAAAAGATTAAACAGCAGCCAAAAAGAGTTGAATTTTCTACCACAGAGTTGTCTTTTCAAGCCAAAAGGCCAATTTTTCAAAAGACAGTGAAATTTTCAACAAAAAAAGTTCACTTTCAACCAAGAAAGGTGACTTTTCCACCAACAAAAAATGAATTTTCTATCAAAAAATATAAATTCTGAACCAAAAATATAATGGTAGACATTTCAAACAAAAATAGTTTGATTTTCTTATTTAGTTCTATTCATTCAGTTAGCATCTAAACAAAAAACAAGAATAGGGAAAGTTTCTTGATAATAGGGAAAAATAGAGGAATTCTTTAAAAAAAGGGAAGAGTGGAATGGGGGAGAGTGTGATGTCTGGTATTGTATAGCATTTTCATGCCATAGATTATTATAGATTCATAAATACATCAATTAATTTTTTTTTTTTTTGTATAAAATCTAAGTCGAGGATTGAAAAAAAAGATTTTAAAAAGTGATTAAAAAGTGCCTAAAAGCGGCTTAAGTGACTGTGAAGCAGCCGTGCATTTTCTTCGCATTTTTATTTTGATTATTTCACTCTGAAAATAAAGATTCTCATTTAACATAGTCTGTCATAAATTCATATTTATTATCGCTCTCTTCATTTCGCAAGAAAAACGACGGGTCTTGTACATCGACCTAAATCCGACGTATGCTATGTGCGTTACACGAGTAGCTTGTTTTTTAACTCGAGTACAATACGATTTTTAAGGAAGCATTTATGAAACTTCAGGCTACACTTTTTATAACCCGAACTTATGGTCATCGTATTTTTAAGCCAGTAGCGATTAATTACGCATCTGAGATGAGAAAAAAAATATACCGAACTATAATCGATATATTCTTTAGTATAACGGCATGTAATTGATCAATCAAGTTTTACAGTTCAGGATCATTAATCAAGTTCTTCAAAGGTAATTAATCAAGATCTGGATAGACACTCAGTCTCATAACAATGGTTCAACTCAAAGTTATTTTCTCGGATACAGATCGAATGCTCTGTTCCTCTGACTGCCGAACTAATGCCATTTTCGAAAACGAAAATAGGCTTTTCACATTCAATATTTGATAACAATGGGAAGATAAATTGATGAAAGTGGCTATTAGGGTTCTGGTTCTCAGTTCTGTTTTAGGAGTTTGTTATTGATTTATCTTTGACCTTGGTTTTGAATGTATAGAATGAAATCCCGAGTGTAAAAAAACGTGACAAAAAAATCGAGCTATTGATTAATTTACCTTAATCATGTAATAATAACCCATTAGGGATTTCATTATGTTTTGATTAATGATATCCGAGTACAACCGAGTCAAGCGCTGATTTCTCACCAGAACAAGTTACTGAAATTCCAGTAAACTATGTTTCAATGATCAATCAGTGAAAATTCACTGAATAAACAATGAAGATCCTTATTGATTTGGTTCTTGTGAAGTTGGCTTATAATTACATATATAACAATGGATAACAATGCAAAAGCCAACTTCACAAGGTAAGTTATTTATGATTTTTCCTGTAACAAACAATTGTTTTAAGTATAGAGAAACAAACCACAGGTAATTATTTGTGTTTAGAAATCAAATATACTTTTCTAAAAGTTTAATTTCTGTGATAATTTCATCTATCTTTGACGTAATGCCAAAAAAAAAAAAATTTTCGTTCAGAAATATTTTTCTAAGTATAACGTTTAATTCTTGTGATAATTCGTGTCTTTTAAACATACATACTGAAGTATGGATTAAAATTAATGGAAGAAGCCTACTCTTAACCCCAATAGCCCTTAAGAGCAGTACTTAAAGTTCTCGTAAAACTACCCTAGATTTATAAATTTTCAATTTGAACCTGGTAAATGCAATTTCCAGGAGCTAATTCCAGTGGTAGCACGCAATCGCAACTTAACGTCCCTGGTGCGTGATAATTTAGAATGATCCTAGCCAGAATTCCATTACAACTTCGGGATTCTCGAATAACACGGAAGCAACGATGTCAAATTGACATTCCGAAGTGTATGCATTATTCCTATTTTCCGTGCAAATGCCGCACGTGCTACCATTCTCATTATCCGCTGCTGATTGATATGATTTATTTGCGGTGCAGTTGTGTCCTCTCCTATAAACGTATAGGCAATCATGAGCATACATGATCATTTACGAGTGCTGGCACATGCAAGAGCAGGCGATAATAGTCGTTACGCGTCCGCTAATTTACACGACAACGCGGACATCGAGAAAGAAAAATTGAGAAAAATTGTGGAAAAGAACTTTCAATCTTGGTTTAAACTACAAAATAGCTTTGAGTTAAGTTAATCAGTATAGCCGCTAAACGTCCTTTTTAAAATTCCCTGATTTATCTCTAATTTCTCATTTTCCCTGACCATTGATATTCAAAGATCAAAATTCTAATCTTCAAAATTTTTCAATTTATTATTCTCAGACACAGCCTAATTTACTTAAAGAAAGTGAAAAAGTCAACTATTGAAACCGAACAACGGTGACTAATTTCTAACGCAAATAGGGACTAAATCAAAATGTTAATGATGTGACTAACGTTATTTTGAAATTAAAAGAATTTAAAAGAATTCAATGAAATTTATAAGAATTATAGGAAAATTTTTAACAAATTCAGGATAAACGCATACAACTTTAAAACAATTCAAGTAAATTGAAAATAATTGACCGGTTGGCTGCAATAACGCTATTCTTGCATTTTTAGAAGTCACTGATTTTTCATTTGTTCTTCATAAAGTTATGTACAAAACAAATGAACTTCTAAAAATACAAGAACATCGTCATTTCACCCGACTGCTCAATTAAAACAATATGAAAAACTATCTGTAAATTCGATCTCGAGTGTTTCCACTTTGTTTTTATTTATAATTATATGGTGCTCATTTCACGAGCACTTTGCTTCCCGTTAGCAAATATATTTACTTCCTCATGGAGGAAGCATTAGCGATTTTTTAAATAATAGACAAACTAAAGTTTTCATTTTGATCAACTTAAAAATAGAAATTTACCAAAAATACAGAATTACAAAATAATACAAACAATTTTTAAAATATAATGACGAATCAGACAAATCAAATGTTTTATTTGAAATATGGTAATTTTTCGAGCTGGAAAAGGGAAGGGAAATGTTCTGTCGCACCCTACCCC
The DNA here is from genome assembly GCA_011634705.1 of Andricus grossulariae. Classification (NCBI taxonomy): domain Eukaryota; kingdom Metazoa; phylum Arthropoda; class Insecta; order Hymenoptera; family Cynipidae; genus Andricus; species Andricus grossulariae. The sequence continues at coordinate 12,129 of JAABKJ010007427.1, read as the reverse complement.
TTTCCCAGCTTTATGATTTTTGTACAAAAATTGTCAGAATCATATTATTTGAAATTTTATGTTCAAAAAGTCTTTCATATTCATGCATAAACTTTGAATTATCTCGATGAAAAAAGTTTTTCTGTTTGAAACAGATGTTTCACTATAAAAACTGCTTTTTCAAATATTATGCATTACCATAGCTTACTTACTCTTCAATAAAAGGTATCAATACTATAGGTCAATCGATTTGTCTCAAATCAACGCAACATTTCTATTCTCACATAAACTTTAAGTTATGAGAATGAGAAAATTGTTACTATAAAAATCGATTTTTAAAATATATAAATTACCATAACTTCCCTACGCTTCAATAAAATGTATTAAAATTATAGGTTAATCAATTCGTATCGAACCAAGGCATCTTTTATCTTATTGCATGAACTTTGAATTATGTTAATGAAAAAAGCTCTACTATGAAAAACCGATTTTTCAACTATTATAAAGTTCTAAAAAAATGCAATAAATATTTTTAGAAATCCTGCGGTCAGTTTCAAGATATTAGTAGTGAAAATAAGTCATCTAAATTACATCCATTTATCTGCCACCGTTTTCAAGTTATCGTGTTCACAAAAAAGTGTAACATCCACACATATCAGGACAATTGCTTAGAACATTGTATTAGACATTTTTAAATTGAGGAACGTTTAATTAAAGGAATTTATACATTTTCAAAAATGTCACCATTACAAAGCTTCCTCTACAAAATTCTTGATTTCAGTACGTTTGAAATGAGTTTAGAAAAATTCAAGTGAATTGAAAAAATTCCAGAGAGTTGCAAAGAATTTAACAGATTTCAGGATAGATTAATAAGAATTCGAATCAATTGCAAAAAATATTTGAAAATCTCTTCAAATCTTTGAAAACCTAAGAAATCCCTCACTTCTTGAACAAATGTTTTAAAATCCAATAAAAAAGATCAAATCCCGCGAAATTCTATGAAATCTGATGATACGGAAATCCTTTCAAATCCCGTAAAATCTTTTAAAATATCTTAAAATCTGATAGGTCCCGTGAAATCGTTCCATTTCTTCCGAAATTCTAGGAAATTCTTCACAACCGAATGCAAATTTTCTTAAACCCCTTAAAGACATTAAAACCCTTGAAAACCCCTTGAAATTTCTAAAATCTTTTTAAAATGACCTGGAATATTTTTAAATGCCCTAAAATATTTCAAACTCTTTGAAATCCCTTTAAATTATTGAAATCAATTAAAAATCTCTTAAAAATTCCTTAGAATTAGAAAAAAAGCTTAAAATCTGTTAAAATCCCTTAAAATCTTTTAACATATCCTAAAACCTTATAGGTCCGAAAAAATTGTTCCATATCTTCCGAAATTCTAAGAAATTCTTCAAAACACCACTACAATTATTTTAAATCACTAAAAATCATTAAAATCTTTGAAAATCCATCGAAATCTTATGAAATATTTAAAATCCCTTAAAACTTTTGATAGCTCTTGAAAATTCCTTGAATTTAATAGTGGTTAAAAGGGTGTGCTGATAAAAACTCAAAATGAATTAATTCAATATTAATAACACCGAAAAGTTTCTTTGTGGCATTACGAGCAACTTCAAAAAAAAAATAAAAAATTGAAAAAATGTGTCGCCATTGGGCAAGACGATTGAATATTTTCAAATTTGTTATGCATGAAAATTTTTTTCAATGGGTTATTTTGGGGTTATTTTAATGGGTTAATTTGTACATAAAATTGCAAAAAAAAGGTTTTTCGTTTTTTATTATTTTAAGCTCGTTTTAATAAACTAAGAAAACACGCACATATTTTTAAGTTTCAAACAAAATTTTTAATCTATTTTTACAAGCGCTGGCACATGAACCATTTTTACACAAGATCCGTAAAAAATATAAATTTTTTTGTTCGAAACTTGAAAATATGTAGGCATTTCTTTAGCTTATTAAAAAAAAAGCAAGAAGAAATTAAGAAAATAAAAACTTTTTTTTTGTACAACTTTAGGTACAAATTAACAAAAGTGCATATTTCGTCATTTTTTGAAATATTAATCCATCTAAGGTTATTCATTTCCATAAACTTTACCCAAACAAAATTTTTTTAAAATTCTTTTTATTACAGATCCTGTGTAAATGGATTTTTGCGGATCTTGTGTAAAAATGGCTCATGTTTCAGGATCCGTCAAAAAATGTTGAAATATTATATTATAAAGAAAATTTTCTTTTTTACTTTCTTCCGTCTAAAGTTATTTACTACCATAAAGTTCACAAAACAAGAAAATTGAAAAACAAATTCTTTCCAGACACAAAAAAATAAAAAAATATTTTTAATTTTTCAATCTACTTGCCCAAGGGTGAGAAATTTGGTGAATTTTCTTTTTAAATTGTTCGTAATACTACAAAGAAACTTTTTGGTGCTATTACCAATGAATCTAATCGTTCTAAGTTTTTTCGACCCGCCCTAGTGGTTAACCCATGGGTTAATTTATTGAGTTACTTGAAGTGCTTCTTGCAGAAATTCCCTAACTTTTTAAACATTTTTTTCAAAATGCCTGACTAAAATTCCCTGACCTTTCCCTGATTTTCAGGTTTTCCCTGACCTGCGGCCACCATGTGTAACGAAATTAATCTGCAACAAAAATAAGACTTTTTCTGTGTATGCATGCATAAAATAAATGTGTGCAGCTGCAAATGTGCAATTTATTACATTATTAAGCACATGTCTCGAACATGTAGCACGTATCGTTCAACTCGAATGATATAACACCGATAGACAGTTTAAGTCGATTTTTCTTTGCGTAAGACTGGCATCGTTTCGTCAGCCTTACCTTCGTGGCGTGACTCTATGACTCATTAACTTAAAGAACAGTGCTTCCTTATCGACTTTGAAATTGTGCCGTCTCTGACAAAGTTAATTTCACTGACTACAATCTACAATTCTATAAATTCGATGTAGACTACAGAACTCCGATCAACTATATGCACGTGCCCACTATATATCATTAAAAAAAACCGAATCAAATGCTCATTGTTTCTACTTATCTTCCAAAATGACTTATTTTTCTCAAATATTTCTATTCTATAAATCCTAATTGCAATTGTATTGCGAAAATGACAAAATTAATTATATTTGCCAGTTGCCACTCAGAATAATGTTCAAATCTAATTATTGTTTTTTTTTTAAGATAAAGAAGGAATATCCTATATATTCTTTAATCTTAATAGCAATTTGCATACGAGAATAAAAATTGTTGAAGCGAGAGGTAAATGACGAAACAATTCGTGAATCATACAGTTACTAAAAACGAGTTATTTGTCTGTTATACATATGTATTCCGCAGCAGCGCGAGTTTGTATTTTTAAAATGATGTAATAAATGTAAAAAGTTTCGTTCGTTAGTGGAGTTTCGATATTACATGTAGATAAGGAATCGTGAATCATCGTTTCAAATACGAATAAAAGCAAAATTTTATGTGTGAATCATCGTTTCAAATACGAGTAAAAGCAACATTTTCTATAACTGCAGTATTCTTACATACTACAATAATGGAGAATATATTTTTTAATCGATCTGCTTATTAGCGATCAATAAAAATCAATAACTGTACCTCTAACTGTTAGGGAAAAGTGTAATTTTATTGATAAAAACAGTGACCACAATTTCCAATACTATGATCATAATTTTTGTAATTAAATGGATCAAATTCAAAATTTTTTTCATACGTCAACGTTTTGTAAAAATACTGGACTATTAAAAAAGTTGAAATAATCCAAGAATCACTGTTTCACACAAACACAAGCATTGTAGATTGAAATCTGCATAGTGACAAAAACATGCATTAAAAAGCAATTAGATATTACGAATTCGATAGCATATCACGAAAATAATGTAAATTATGATTGCAATGAGTAAATGCGAGTTTAATATCCTCTAAAAGTAACTAATGGACTATTATTATTTTGTAATGTATTTGTGAAATATGTAAATGAAACGCTAATATAAATGCCCGAGTGCTATTCGAATCCGTAACAACAACAAAAATGGATTGTATATGAGGATTATCCACAGTTTGTGGACAATCATATGGTGTTGTCTAAATTTTTCGTTGCTAGACACAAGCCTTTTTAAGCAAGACTCTTAATTTTAAAAGAGTTATTAAAAAAATTTCGATAACGTAACTCTTCGATTAACGATATTGAAATTTATACACAACTTCCTTTCAATCATTCACACCGCAGTACTCTACCTGCCTGCCTAGCTATATCTAAAAAACGCAAAACTCGTTCTCACCAACACAATCATTTATCGATCATAATTTTTCCTTAATAAAAAAAACTATTCCGCGGGTATTTCTTTCAATCATTCTGTGTTACTTATTACGGCTTTTATGTTCACTCAAAAGAATAATCATTAAAACATCCTAATATACCATAAAAGATATCTTCTTAATTATAACTTTTTTAGTTGAACGACTTCTATTAATATTGTTGCAATTTTCTTTAACTATTTTATAGAATATATTAAAGACTTGTTTACATCCAAGGAAGCCTTCTAGACGCTTATTGTACATTCTTTTCACAAATTAACATATTCTCTTCGGTGCACTTACTTCCCCATTAAAAAATTCAAACAGCAAAACCTGAGCTGATATAAACAATAAATATTGCATGAACATGTAAAAAGTCATTAACTGAAACAATAAAGTTCAGCTAATGGTCACTATGCGATTTTAAAAATTACAAAAATTGACTCACCGTCGAAGATTTTCACTCACATCAATCGGACTGCCAAAAATCTCAGCATCCTTCCTATCCTTCAGATCCAGAATCACAACGAATGGGGGTTGAACCTGTACTTATTTTAAACAAAAGAAAGAGTAAAAACATAAAAGAGTTTCTGAATGTTCACAGATAATCAAATTAATAAGCACTCCAATTGGGGCAGTTCTAAATATGAAACGTTTAAAAGTACAAATTCAAAAGTCAAAATTGAATAACTTTCGAGTTAAATGTTAACTTTTTTTTACAATTATTGGAAGCTTCTACTTTGAATAAGTTTAATTTCAATATTTCAAAACTTTCGAAATTGGATATAAAATTTAGAAATATAGAATAATTATACTATATTAGAGTTTCCAAAGTGAAATAAAATAACTTGGAAGGATTCAATTCAAAATGTTTAGTTTGAAAATTAGTAGACCTCAAGAAATATGCTAATTAAATTATAATAATAAGTATAACAGGGTATTCAGTGGAGCCTACGATAAAATTCCCGTACACTTCCATTGTATATTGATTTCTTATACAAATTTGTTTTGTATAAATTTATTGACTTTTTCTAAAAAAAATAGGGGTAATAATAATATACAAAAAACAGGTATGGATATGTATAGTGTATAATCAAACCCAAGAGTTCAACTCTTAATCTTCGTATTTTGTTAGTAAATTAAATTAACTTTAATCTTGAATGATTTTCATATAATACTGCTCCGCGAAAGATAATGCATGTTTAAAAGATCCCTGTTTTTAACCATTGTTTTTTTAATAACACCTTAAAAATAACCTGAGATTTTTTGTGTTTACAAAAATTATATATTTATCTAACAGAGCTTAACAAATATTTGGGATATTTGAAGGGAAAATATAGTGGAAAAATAATCGGATTCCTTCAAAATAGTTGAATGTTCAACAAAATAGACTGATGTAAATACAACACTTTTGAAAAATCGAGAAGTCGAAGGAATCCAAAACGGAAAGGAAACATTTGTTCCAAATAGTCCTTTTGTGGCTTCAACATTTTTTTTTCTAGCAAGCTTTAAAAATTATGTTAAACGCCTCCGAACTTACGAATGAGAACAAACACCAGAAGAAAGTTAAGGAGTTGAAAAAATAAAAAACAGATAAACTCAAAATTGAGCATTTTTAGATTCTCCTACTTATCTATTTTTCATTCCTTCATCTTCATACGTTTTTTCCAGTATTTTTATAAGTTGAAATCCCAAGAATTTCAAAATACTTTTTTAAACTAGCTAGAAGAAAAAATCAAAACTGAAAATGAAATGTGGAATACTGTTTTTCTTTGCGCTTTTCAATCCTTGGACTTGTCAATTACGTTTATAGTTATTTCCGAGGTTATTTCTTATCAGTGAAAGTCTCTGAGTTGTTCGAAATATTTAGTTAAGGTTAGTTAAAAAAAATAATTTAAATATTTCTCTCTAACTTAAATAAGAAATTCAAAATTCAGTGTTTCATTTTCATTTTTTCAATTTCTCACCTGTTTTCTAATGTTTTTTTATATCAATACTATTTGGGAGTATTTAAAATAATTTGTAAAGCTAGCTAGTAGATATATCAAATTTTTTTAGGGAATTTTTATCAACAAAAAGTACTAAATATAACAGAAACGTCAGTTACGATGCAGTGTATAAAAATGAATCTTTGAGAAGATTGTTATATCCTCCCGAAACAATCAACAAATTGACATCGATGAAAATAACTAAAAATTATGAAAATAATCATTTTTCTCAGAAAGAAATAAATAAAATTCTCATTTTTTCAAGAAGTTCTTTCATTTTAGTTTTAATTTCTGTTACAAAAACTTCTCTATCATATTATAAAGCTTAGATTTGATCAGGGTTGCTACAAAATCCATTAAATCTTGAATACTTTTACAGTAACAACAGTCATACAGAATTTTATAAACTTCAACTTTAGTTTATCAAAAATGCCATTACTAACGTTTTCCCTGATATTCCCTGACCAATATTAAATTCCATGACTTTCCAGAATTTCCTGAGCAACCCTCATTTATCTCTGAATCGTTTGAACACTCCCCACAGTCATTTTGTACTTTTTGCTACAAAACTTAGTGAAAATATATATTTTTCGTACAATTCCCGCTTTTTACACACGCTTGACATCCTGTATAACATTCATATTATTTTTATTTAAATAATTTAAATTTTTATTATAATATTATAATTTCACTTTCAGAGTTTGAATTTTAGCAATTAATTTTTAAGTGTTTCATTTTCAAATTGTGCGATTAGATTGCAGGTCAAAAAATAAAATTTGCTGACAAAAAGTTCCTATCTAATATTAAAAAATCAAACACGCATAAACGTATTCTTTGTAAATTATTTCAGCCTTATCAGACGAACGATTTAAAAAGCACATTACTCCTTATCGTTATCTTCATTAATCAACATCCGTAGTCACGAAGTCTCCATTGTATTAAAAAAGAAATGCTATATTTATTTAATCACGATTTATTAATAAAAAATAAAAAACAATATTTATTAATTTACTGGGTAAAAATTATATTCATATTTAAGTGGATTTGTAAGGAAATATAGCAGTCGAAGTAGGAAAGAATAAACGACCCGCGTCGTACGTGCGAAAATGAAAAACATGGAGATAGAGTGAGGAAGGTCGTGGTAAAATGCCGCGCCTTGTCCCAATTTTTAATTCAATTCGCACTCGACTCACACAATGATACACTCGGAATTATTTAAGTTTAAAATTAACATTCGAAAATATTTTACAAGATTTATAAGAGCCTTAGCTTTTCAAAAACATCATAAACATGATAAGAGCATTCATAAACGAATCAATTAAATATTGATTTACTCAAGTGGAAAAGTAATTACTTAATATTATTCATCATCGTCGAGAGAACGTTGCGAGTTGCACGTATGCCTTAAGAAAATTATGTTGCATTTCTAAATTTAAAAAATAGCAGGTGGATTTGCTTTCTCATTGTTTGATATACTTGCCTCAGTCTGACAAACAATTACGCATTAAACAATTAGATAGTTAAGGTCTGGAAATATTGTGCATACTTTAGTTGACTCAAAAACATAATAAAAACGATAAGCGGATTTATAGTCCCTTCAGTTCCGATCAAACAAAGTTAAGTCTATTGTTAGATAAACAAACATTAATCCAGTTCACACTGATATGGGAATTTTTGTTTCTCAATTTTTTTATGGATCAACAATATCTAGAATTATTCGACACAAATTTGTGTACACTATATTCATAGGAATAAAATGAGATCATGAAATGACTCACTTTAAAAAAATCTGGTAAAAACATGTAACAGATGCGGTTGGAATTAGGCAAGCACACACGTTTGTGGCGTGAGTGGCATTTTTGTGCCAAATCAATATTTTATCGAATTGTACTTTCCTTATCGGGAATGTTCTATGTATAGTCATAAAATTAATCACCAAGAGACAATCAGAAAATATTATGCTTTGCCTGCAGCCATGATAACTTCAAAAACAATTGTTTTGATAAGAAGAGATATTCGCTATTATTAATATTCAAGTTCAGTGATACTTTATTAATTAAGGAAAACAACTAAAACTTTAGAAAACATTAGAGAAATGAATATAGGCTTAGTGCAGTGGATTTAATTAAAACACAATTTTTTCAAAGGGTAAATATTCATTGAAACTTTTCAATTGAGCCGAAGAGTGCTTTGTTTAAATCACATTATTATCATTATTGACTAGTTTTTTTATATTCCCAGCTTTACTTGCTATTCAGTCAATCCCTGCAGCTTTGATTAAATAGAATATTGTATGAGCAAATGTCCAAGTCAGAGAACTTTTTACTCTTCGCTAGGATCCAGATGTAGGGATCCAATATTCCAATCTTTTATCAGTGATGAGATAGGAAATGTCGAATATGCTTTTATCGATAAAATCGCCGACCAATCGCCGAGTGCGAGAGGTAGAGATATGAATTATGTATGGTAAAGCGAAGAGCGTTTTCAGATTCTCTTTTCATTTTATTGGAAAGCATCGTATTCCTATTCTGGACTAATATTGTTTTTAGATTCAAAAAGTACATATCAGAAACGTAATACTTTTGAGCCGTAATCGCCAGTCAAAGGGATTCAAGACCCAGCTTCACTACACTCAGAAACAAATTTCTTGAACCAAAAAAACTGTTTTCTTGGATATACATGAAAATTCGGTCGAATCAAAAATTTTCGTTGATTCAACCAAATCGTTTTCTGAATGTATACAACACGCGATTACATTAACCCTCAACATAATATGAATTTTGTAGAATTTTTAATTTTAAAACAGTTTTAAAAATCAACAAAGCAAAGGATATTCTTGAATAGTTGCTTTTTATGATATACCTATGCCTGATAGTGTGCGCTCAAAAAAGTATAATTATCTCGTGAAAAGAAATTAAAGGTTTTTGAAAAAAAAATCAGGTGAATAACCGTCCAAAAGAGCAACTTTTCTAATGATAAAATAAAAATATAGATATTCTTATTGAATTTTTAGAAATTATAGAAAAATACAAATAATATATTCTTTTACGTATTGAAACCATGTTTTTGTTAAAATTCTTATTTGATTACATCTCGCTGACCATTAACATTTAGAGACCAAAATTCTAATCTTGTAACTTTTTTATTATAGAATCTTTTATAAATAGAATAAAATAATTAAAAATTTTAATTTATAAATGTTTTATTTATTATTCTCAGGGCTGCTGCAACCTACTTTACTTGAAAAAAATGACCTATTGAAACCGAAAAAGTGACAAAAAAATGACTAATTTCTACCCAAAAAGTGACTAATGTGCATTAATAATGCAGTCTGGTAATATCGAATATGACAATGCGGAATATGTTACACAAAATTATCACCAACCTCAGCATTAAATATATACTTGCGTATGAAGCACAATTTCTTTCCTAAAAGACAATTATCAAATCAAAGGCAAAACAAATTCAAGTATATAGTTTCTTTTCTAGATTTTTAACCTTATGAAAATAAAAAAAAACATTTAAACGATCCTTAGATTGTTTTATTTATTATTAAATAAATGTTTGTAAAGAAACTTATTAGCTATTCTGAACTTAGAAATTAAATTGACTTGATTGCAATTAAAATATTTTAAAGACTTTAAGATATTTAAAAAGATAAGGGAATTTTCAATTAATTTTTGAATATTTTGAAGGGACTTTCAAGATTCACTTTATGAGTTTGAAAACTCTTTTCTTCTTGTTTTCAAGAAATTTCCCCTTTTTCTCGATTACTCGTTAAAATTTTTGTTTTGTCTAAAAATCCTTCTGTTTGGTTGAAACTTTCATTATTTTGTTGAATATGGAACTATTTTGTTAAAAAGTCATTTTTTTGTCAAAAAATCAACAACTTGGTTGAAAATTGAATTTTTTGAAACTGAAAATTTAACTATTTCATTTCTAGTTGAACATTTATCTTTTATAGTTGAAAATTCAACTATTCGGTTTAATTTTTTTATTTTTTAGATGAAAATTCATGTGTTCTGTTAAAATTTGTGTTTTTTTGGTAGAAACTCTTCTTAGTTAAAATTTCATCTTTTTCGTTGAAAATTCATCTCTTTGGTTCGAAATTTAACTATTTTGTTGAAAATTCGTATTTTTGTATTGCATTAAACGGTTTTTGATTTAAATTAAAATCTTTTTTTGGTTATAAGATCATGAACTACAATTTTTTAACTAAAAATATAGCAATTTAATTTTTGGTTGAAAATTTATATTTATAATTGAAAATTGATCATTTTTATTTAAAAATTTTAATTATTTGGATAAAAATTAATGTATTTTGTTGAGGATTCAACTATTTTCCTGAAAATTCGTCTCTTTTGGTTGAATACAACTGTTTCTTTTTTTTTTATTTCAAATTAAAATAGTTTTTGGTTGAAATATCAATTTTATTACATCTTTTTTTGAGTATTTATTCAGGCGGGCTGAAAATTCAACTGCTTTGTAGAAAATTCGACTTTTTAGCTTAAAAAATCGACAATTTGGTAGGAAATTAAACTATATAGTGGAAAAATTAATTTTTTCGTCAAAAATTTGTATTTTCGGATTGAAAATTCAATTGTTTTGTAGAAAATGCATATTTTTGCTTGAAAAATCATCTTTTAGCAGATTCCATCTTTTTTTGTAAACAATGCAACTGTTTCGTTGAAAATTAACTTGTTGGTTAAAAAATCACAGTTTCGGGTGGAAAAATCAACTGTTTTGTTGAAAATTCATCTATTTTATCGAAAATTTGTCTTTTTGGGTAGAAAATTAATCTTTATTTTTGAAAATTCATCTTTTTGTTTGTGGATTCAATAATTTCGTTGAAAAATAGTCTTTTTTGTTTATTGTAACTGGTAGAAAAGTAGTTTTTTGTCGTTAAAAATTAATAATTCAAGCTAAAAATGTAACTATTCGATTTTTTGTTGAAAACTTATCTTTTTTAGTTGAAAATTCAACTATTTGGTTATAAATTTAACTATTTTGGCAGAAAATTCAACTATTTGTTTAAAAATTTAACTATTTTGGCAGAAAATTCAACTATTTTGTTGAAAATTCGTCTTTTTGGGTAAAAAATTAATCTTACTTTTCAAAATTCATCTTATTGGCTGTAGATTCCAAACTATTTTGTTAAAAATGCATCTTTTTTGGTTGAATGTAACTAATTGCAAATTCTTTTTTTTTTAACTGAATAATATTCATTTGGCTATATTAAAAATGAATCTATGTAATGAAAAAATTAACTATACTTGGTAGAAAATTAAATTTTTTCTTGGAAATTCATAGTTTCGGGTGGAAAATTCATCTATTTTATTGAAAATTCGTCTTCTTGTGTAAAAAATTAATCTTTTTGGCTGTGGATTCAACTATTTTTTTTACAAATTCGCATTTTTTGGTTGATTTAAACTAGTAGAAACTTTTATGTCCAAAATAATTTTTTTTAAACTAAAATAGCAACTATTTCATAACTTATCTTTATTTAGTTGAAAATTCAATTATTTTGGTAGAAAATTAATTTATTTAGTTGAAAATTTTACTATTTATTTGAAAAATTAACTGCTTGGTAGAAAATTTACTTTTTTTGTTAAAAATTCAACCATTTTGTGGCAATTTTATCTATTTTGTTAAAAAGTTAACTATTTTGTTGAAAATTCGTCTTTTTGGGTAGAAAATTAATCTTATTTTTCAAAATTCATCTTATTGGCTGCAGATTCCGCTAGTTGCAAATTTTTTTTTAAACTGAATTTTTAAACAGAATAACATTCATTTGGTTATATTAAAAATGAAACTATGTATTTGAA
>JAABKJ010007426.1:0-20985 GCA_011634705.1 Andricus grossulariae | reverse complement strand
TCGAGCGCGATCTGTCATTTGTTTTGTTCACAGTCATTTGTTTTGTTCGATTTTACGTCTATTTTTGCGTTTTTCGGGACCCCGGATTCGGATTCAGCGACCCCAAAAACATATAGATATGCTGGTTAAGTCCAGCGGACATGAAGATCTTTTTTTTTTGCAAAAATATACAAGAAAAATCGCTGTTTTCGTCGAATTTACGTCCATTTTTGCGTTTTTCGGAAAAATGTGAGCCAACTGGGTTATTTGGACCCCGGATTCGGATTCAGCGACCCCGAAAACATATAGATATCCTTGTTTGGTTTACTGGGCATGAAGACATATTTTGTTGCAAAAATATACAAGAAAAATCGCCGTTTTCGTCGATTTTACGTCTACTTTTGCGTTTTTCGGAAAAATATAAGCCAACTGTTTTATTTGGACTTCAGATTCGGATTCAGCGACCCCAAAAACATATAGATATGCTGGTTAAGTCCACCGGGCATGAAGATATTTTTTTGTAAAAATATACAAGAAAAATCGCTGTTTTCGTCGATTTTACGTCTATTTTTGCGTTTTTTGGAAAAGTACGAGCTAACTTGGGTATTTGGACCCCGGATTCGAATTCAGCGACCCCAAAACCATATAGATATGCCGGTGTAGTCCGCCGGGCAGACCACTTTTTTTTTGCGTGCCGGTGTTCTCAATGAATCCGGCTGTTTTACAATGTTATTCGTGGCTTATGTTGCCGCATTGCTGCTTCTCGAATCTTTTAAATCGATCCACTACAAATATGGTCGATCGATTTTGATTTTTTTTTCATAATTGGCGTAGCTTGATAAAACGCAAATTATTCTTCGAATTGTTTGAGTTTGGAGAAACTTATAGAATTTGAATTCGTTCATCCGAAGTTCAGTTTTAAGTCAACTAATCGGAAAATTTCATTGGGATGGTTATGGAATATGTTTGATATCTAGCGAAAATTTCGATTGAAATTTTTTAATCTATAAGAAAAATAGTTTTCTCTATTTATTGCCAATGTTCAAAGTGTCTAAAAGCATATCAACTTTTTAATTTGCATCATAATTAAGAATACCATTAAGATAACTTGCAAGTCTTTTTGTCATGTACCACAAACTTTGACACAAATTTCTATGATTCCTAAAAAATTTTGTTTTCAAATTTTATCTTGGTTTTTCTTTTTTTTTTAATTGGGTACAAATATCTGGTTATCGAACTTGTCCTTGATTTTGGGATTCTGAAAATGTGTACCAAATGCTGACTCGATTCGACAAATCCTTAAAAAATTAGCGTGGCTACAACGTGCAGATAACCGCGCAGGCAAACACACATACAGTCAGGCATGCATATATATATACATACATCCAGTCACACACGCAGGAAACCGACAACATTTTATGATTTTCGCATTATCGGTGTTCGAATGCATTCTCTGTACTGAAGTCCTCGTTAAATTACGTAAAATTAAATAAAATAAACAATCATGACAAATCACTAAACGACTATACTTCAAACGTGAATATCTGCACAAAAATTGCATCTACGACTTTTAAAAAATAACCGTTTGAAAGTTTAAAAAATGTCGTGTCATAACCATAACGCAAAATCTAGAAAATTGTTCCTAAAGATATTTCAAATTTATCAAATCAAGTACGAATCTTTCTCTTTATATTTTCACCAAGAACGTGAATAAATATTGCGTCATTGATGAGATAAAATTTGATAATTTAGACGAATTCTTTCCTCGTTATTAATAAAAATTCCACCCGTCGAATTTCGATGAAACTGAAACTTTTTTTTCACCTCTATTTATACATGTCAAATATTTATTTATTCGAAGAATGATTACATGACAAGAAATAAACGCACGCGATGAATCTCGCATTTTTATCTTCGTCACAATTTTCATTCCACAGGTTAACACTTTTTATGATTACTGAACAATCACGTAATATTTTTTCATGTCATTGGTCCAGATTCAAAGTTCGATTTAAAGAGTATGACGTGCTCTTGTTTATACAAATTTCTCAACTTTTTATGAACAATTTACTAGATTTGGCGATATGTTGAATGCAAGATTTCAAAAACATGATTTTGCTGGAAAAACCTTGCACTTTGAAGCTACATATTTTTTAAATCGTCCAATGAAATAACATCAACATAGGCGAACTCAACACCATCTACATAATGTGTTGATATAGTATTCGCAGTTTGCACGTCAAAATTAAATTAAAAATTAAAAATTTAGAAACATTTTGGCCAACAATTTGGGCCCTCTTCAGTCATAATTTATTGTCAAATATTGTAGAAAGAACTTGTCAATTCAAAAAGTCAGATTTTATATAAAAAACAAAAATGCCGTATCTTTGAAAATTTTTGCAGTCTCTGTGAAATCTTTGAAATCATACATACTACGTAGACACCTTCGCTGACATAAACGGTACATGCTGTTTCATCAAAATGTGGAAAACAAGAACTATTTACACACTCAATTTGTTTTACCTTGCTTTAATCACGTGAAGAATGATATTTTTAAAGTGTTGCCTCGGAGAAGCTTCACGGTCACTATATCATACCGAAAACAATCGATGAGAAAAATTCATGAATTGATTAGTAACCAAATTAGTATCATTCGCTATTAGTAGAATTTCTGCTAATTCAGATTTAGAGAAATACGATTAAAAAGACTGAAAATTCCACTTCCTTATTTCAAAGTCAAGAATTTGGTTTAAAATCTAACTAGTTTTGCTTGAAGATGTAACCACTTGTGGTTGATAATTTATTTGGTTACAGTAGTGTTGTTTTTTTTTCACACAAATGCGCAAATCTAAAATTTTTTAAAAGGAAACCAGATAGTGCGCGAGCTAAATTCAGTCCCAGAAGGTGGGTCGACTATGATATTTTTCATGCATGGCTTAAGAGGTTCATTGAGTATACTGGCTGCAGCAAAGAGAGTCCTGTGCTTCTTTTCTTGGATGAAGACGAATCATATTTCAAAAATATTAATGTGATTGATTTAGCAGGGGACAATGAAGTTATTATCCTGTGCTTTCCACCAAGGTGCACGCATAGGATGCATCCACTAGATGTTAGGTTCATGAAGCCATTGAGTATGTACTATAACGAAGAAGTACAAAAATGGCTCAGATTACTTCCTGGTCGAGCAGTCGGCTTCAAAACAGTTTTTTTTTCTCGTCGAAAAGGTTTTCGCAGAGCTTGCCACAATATTGACGGTAAACGATGCTTATGCGAATACAGGAATTTGGTTTTTTCATCCGGAAGTATTCACGGAATTATTTTTCGCTCCTGCTTCTGTGTTTAAGAAAGTTGGAAAGAATTTCAGTCAACTTTCCGCTGACACTATCAACCAACCATCTACTTCCGGAGATGATAAGCAATCTTTTTTCTTCAGCTTATTGATAAACTGGACTGGAAATTCATGCACAAACGTCTACTACTGTTCGACAAGAAGTCGAGTAAGAAAAGAATGCAGAAGAAAGTGAACCAAACGGTTTAGACACAATTCTGCTAAAGCGACTCAGAGATATTCAAGTTCTAAAAGATTCGGTCATTACGCAACACGAAGAGGATGGAGTGTCTTATTTAAATATATATATTGATGGACTAAATGTGTAACAAGATAATAGACATTGATCTCCCTGTGAATAGCATATATGATTTAGATTTGACTGCCATGAATTCCGTAGGTAGAGCAAAAACTGCTTCAAAGAGTCTCTTGGCAGCGTAGAATAAATGTGAGCGAGCTAAATTACACCTGAGTATAGGGAAGAGCTCTTAAAGAGTAAAGAAAAAGCAAAGCCGAAACGGCAACCGCAAAAGATGATAGAGATAACGAATCCTAAGCATTGGCTGCTAGCGATGAGTTTGATCCAATTATTTTGCAGTTTTAAAACTATCCGCAACTCTTCCCGAGGTCCCCATACCCGGAAATAATGATGCATCAAGCTATCAACATGGCAGGTTAAATTCCAGTTTAAATGCCACGTACACGGCCGATGCTAGTTCTACTAAACGTACTAATGCAGAATTTCGTTGTTCAGCAGATGCGACCTTAATCTAACCTTTTTCAGGGCTAAGAATTTAAATCTGGTCTCGTAGCTAGTCTCAGTTACTGTTCAATATTTTATTTCATTTTATTATGAAAATCATTTATCGTTCGTTTTAAATTTAATCTGACATCGTAGCGTTACTCACCATAGTAGATAAATTATACTACTGAGCTTTGATAGAAGAAATCAAATATCTTTCAGTTATTACAGTTTCTTACATACTAAATTTAATGTGTTTTTTATTCTTTAATTCTAATGATAATATCAACGGTTACAAAGTTAATTTGAACGTTTAGCGGTAAATTGTACCTCTTACGGTGCAACAGTAAAGTCAACCTAAAGGACAATGACTCAAGAGGAAGTTTTTCTTTACTACAACAAAACAAAGTTCTTGTTTTCAAACTTTAAAAAACGCTTAAACCTTTAAGATTGTGACAAGACTTTTAGAGTAATATGACTTAATTATTCCTACAAAATTACATAAAAATACAATTCTATTAGCAAAAACTAATAAATAGTTAGCATGTATCATCTCGCCTCAATACGTGCCTCTTCTCGCCCCAGAGCTAGGGCGAGATGGGACATGTGCAAAATTTATAATTTCCATATTTTTAAGGCAATCACTATATTTGGAACAATTCGCCCCTTATGAAATAGATACATGAAGATTCAAATAGTGTAAAGAATCACTTATATCTTTAAAAACTACTATAGATAGCAAATATTTCACAGAAAATTATAAACATGTTCATCCCGCCCCGGTCTCCTTTAAAGGTGTAGAGGAGTGTCTTTTATATTAACAACATTGTAATTCAGCTTAAGTGGTCGATAGGTACCTACCGGAGTCCAATCGAGTTCTTCTCGATTCAATTCGGTAACATTGCGACTATGCATGTTTATTTTCACACGTCTCCTGTTGCGTTTAATATATTTATATATTCCAGCAAGACGGTTCATGTTCTCCAATATTGCAAAGACGTCGCCATCGTATGTTGATAATACAATTTGTTCTTGTGTTAGCATTGGAATTAACCCAGATTTTCCCATTGACAGTTTAAGTGATTTATCGGCAGGAAAAGTGTATCTTTGAAGTTCGAATACCTGGTTTGGATTTTGAAAGGAAATAAGCCGAATAAATCGAAGTTGTTCAATTCCACATCCTTCTCCGTCAGGAGAAGGAAGACTTATAGGTGCAGCTATGAACCTGAGAGGAGGAGACCTGGACCTGGCACGAGGAGGGGACTCGGCAGGGGGATGATTCAGGTCAATCTCAGGTTTATGATTCCTTTCAGAAGAAGAAGGTTCGCCACGAGGAACACCAGAAATACGATCGCCATCAGGTAAAGACTGTGAACTTAGCTCTGCAACAAGAGAGAGAGGATATTCATTATCTCAATAAAACAATCATTTGATAATTTAATTATTTCTAGCAAGATGAATTTCTTCGGTATTGTCCCGCTTGCGTTCGTTGGCATTCTAGTAGGTACAAACTACATGGTCTATCTGAAAAGTGTCGAGACTGATGTCATAAAGAATTAATTAAAAATAGGCGTAAATAAAGTTGATATTTTTCGAAGTACTCCTCTCCTGCATCAATATAGCGTTGCCAGCGCTGTGTTTACTTATTCAATGCTTCGTGAAAGTCGGTAAAGGAAATTCTGTTCAGGAATCTCGCCGAAGCCGCTTGAACCGCCTCAATCTTCTCAAAACTTTTAAGGCTTCTTTTCATCCGAGGAAATCAAAAAAGTTAGGAGGAGTCAAAGCTGGACAGTAGGGTGCCTTGTCACGTTTTGCTTCGTCAGTAACTCTCTCACAATCAGCGACGTGTCACTGGGCGCGTTGTGATGGAGCATCCAGGTATCGACGATGTCCTTTTGGTCGTGATGGATCCTAATTTTCAAACATTCGAGCACTTCTGCGTAAAATTGTCCGTTCACTGTTTCTCCAGTAAGCTTCGGCCGCACTTTGACCACATTTTCATCAGTTCGCGTAGTGTGAGAACGTCCAGTGCGTTGTTTGTCTTTGATATTTCCCAGCCATCTTTAGAATTTGTAGGCCAAACGTTGCTCCATGGTTCGCTGCATCTCGACTTTCGACGCGAGCACTGACCGTTCTTTCACTTTAGGCACAATATATGAACTTCAAAGGCTAGGAGTTAACTGAGCCTGTTTCCTCAGGATAGATGACATCTCGCCCCACAGATTGTGAGACTGCCTCTTAGCCGCCACCCCTTACCATTAACAAGGAAAAATCAGTTTCGATACTTTTCGGACAGACCATTTTTTTTGTTAATTGCTGTTGCCCCGATAACAAATTCTCTTTTTTTTTTGTATAAATCTAGCATATTTTATCCCAATAGCAGCAATCCATCCTTCTACAGGCCGAAAAATGATTCTTTTTTTGTAGGTACAGTTTAACATTGTAAAACGAGATATTGTCATTTGAACGATTAAGAAATAAATACACTGCTATTAAAGACGAAAATAAAATTATAGATATATTATTTACCAATAGGATGAGGGCAAATCGCTAAGATGAAAGATAGAATACCAAGTAAAGTACACATTTTTTTAAACAAAACAATCCACGTTTCAACAATTTCGTGAAAAATCTTACTAATAAACATTGTTGGAAATGTTTCACTTTATATAATTATAGTCGCTATCTCATTTGTCTTTCTAAATTATTGAGATTTATTACAATTGTTACAGTTACATATATATTATGACTTAGCGGAATGAGCAGGTAAAAGTTTGTTCTACCTATCTTCCCACACCCAATGCAATTTTATTTTCCACAAATTCTAATTCCTTACGTTTAATTATTTCTTTGGAATTCTTTGACTTCTACTTTACATCTGTTAAATAATTTTTTATTATTTGAATTCTTTTTCAGTTTTTTTTTAAATTCTCTGAATTTTCCAATTCTCATTGAATTAAAAAATTCATAATGTAATATTACATATAATTATTCGTCCATAATATACAAGAAATAAAATAATTCCCTTTGTTCAATTTTTTTAATTCATTAGATTTATTCGTAAGTTTGTTTATATCTAATAAATTTGTTTGAAATTTGGTGAATTAATTGAAGTCTTTTAAATTCTTGTGACCACTTGCCAATTCTTTTAAATGATTTGAAATTTTTAAATTATTATTAATTATTCGAATATTTTTAATTTACTCAATTCATTTGAATTTGACAAATTTTTAATGACTTTTAATTCTGCTCAAGTCTGTCAATATTTTAAATTTATCTAAATTACAAAATTAAGAATGACAAAATTTAGACATCATAATACTTATTTTGAACTCTTCACATATTCCAAAAATTAAGGATGACTCAAAATGAGGAATTATGTGAATTTGAATCATTTCGAATCTTTTTAAATAATTTTAATTCATTCAACTTCTTCTATATTCTTCACATTTGTTCGAATTATATTGAATTTTAAAAGAAGAATATTGAATACTCAATAGCTCTTTCAATTAATATGCATTCCTTGAAAAATTTGCAATCCTTTAAACTCTTTTTAATTCTTTATAATGTTTATAATTCTTTTAGATTCTATAAATATCTTTGGATTCTTTGAATTCTATTGAAATCTTTTTTTTTTTGTTCTTTGCATTCTGATGAGAAAAGCACTTAAAGAAAATTGTTGCACATGCAGGATTTGAATTTGGATGGTAAAAATGTCACTGAGTCATGATAATCATTCTTGGGTAATTAAGAATTACTTTAAATTACAACTAACTACTTCAAATAAAGAATATGAGAGAATTCTTCAAATTCTTTTTAATTTGCTACCATCCTCTCTTTTCTTTATTGTGAATTACAATATAAAATCTTGTAAATAATTGCAAGTAACCTTTAATTCAAACTAAGTAATTGAGTTTTGAAACAGAAAAGATAAATAGTGACAAATAGTTAACATTATTGTCCCATATATCTTCGAGATTAGAGAATTATTAAGGACAATACTTGTGGACAAATTTTATGATAAAAACTTTATATGTTGAAATAAAATATCTTTGTTGATCCATTGTTATCATAAATGTTAAACTTCGATACAATTGTTGACTTTTTCACTCCCATGATTTAAGGTGGTAGGGATTGCACACAATTAAACTTTGTGAAAACTCTTTATCAAATTAAGTTTTCCATCTCATATATTATAAAAATCAATTTTATCTAACGGGATCCACAAAATAATGTAAGGACATTTTGACTTTGTTAAATTAAATTTATTCTTCATACACCCGGCGAATAATTATGTTTATAATTATGTGTGCTTTCTTCAGTCCATCTCTGATTGCCATAAACATATCACGAGTAGCTAGGGAAATCATAGAAGCACCGTTTAGAACAACACTTCGCGGTGACACGCAGGCTTTAGCATGATTGTACAGGCCTTAGCTTGAAAGTTTTTCTTTTGGGACCATCCATGGACCAACTCAGGGCCGGCGGAACTTAGGTTATCTGTCTTTCTCGCTCCTTAAGAAGTGTCAATGCAAAAGAAGTAGAATAAGCAAGACACTCGTATGTGGAAAACAGATGACGGTTTTCCACATGCGAGTGTCTCGCTTACTCTAATTCCTTTACATTCACGCTCCTTAAGGAGCGAGAAAGATAGATAACCTGCGTTCCGCCGGCTCTGGACCAACTATCATTGTCCACAACTGCTTATTTATTTATGAAGCCGCATTCAGCAGAAAACCTCAGTACAGGTCCCCTCTATTCGCTACACAGGGACCCGCTTGGTAGTCTGGTCATGGGCTCCGAAAGGTGGTAGTGGAGGTGTTGTTAGCGGTGATGGTGATGGAGGAATTGATGTCGCATCTTATAGTATTTAGACCTTACCCTCTTTATCCAGGTCTCTGCGAGGGTGGACCGTAAATTTACCTAGCTGCGATTAGGATCAACTGTGGAGAACGGACAAGTAGAAAAAAACATTTCTGAGGACAGGATAGCAGACACAGGTCGCAGTTGCGAGTTGACAGGAAGGAATTCATGGATTCTTTTGATAAACACATGGAGCTATTAAAACGGATGCAGGACATAATAAATGCAATGGAGTCCTTCTGTAAGACTAGGGGAAGTATATTCCTTCCAATGAAGATGTGCAATACGAGCTACTCGATTTTGATGTAGATGCTAACTTAATGAAGACACGGTTCAATGACCACGAATGGCGCCCTGGCGACACACTTCACAGAACAAGCACGTAAGGGAGAAAGCAGGGAGTAAAGTCGTGCGCATAAAAGGTCTCATGCTGTGAAATAAGCTGTGGGAACTCCCACTCCCATTCACGGGAATACGAGGAAAGAGCGTGTCGTGTGCTCTGGAGAAGTCGGCGCGACTTGATCGGCGCAAAAAAAGGTAAAGATTCGGGATAAATATGCTGAAAGCGTAGTCGCAAAGAATAACGTCATGGAAGAGAAACATTTTAGCAGGCATTAGAGGAAGAAGGAGAATAAACGATAAACGCGGCCTAAAGTGGTTCTTATAAAAACAGCTGGGGTTCCAAGCTACGCCTGGGTCTTAAAATACCTCAACAACACGGTAAATCCGAGAAACCTTGGTCTCAAAATTATGGGCGTAAGACAAAGAATAAACTACAACATCCCGATTGAGATAGCCAAAGAAGCAAAATGCAGGACCAAACAAACCTTTGCCATCAATGTGACTGCTGAGGACGTGAAAAACGTATGCGAGTTAGTACCCCCAGACTGAGGTGGAGATACCCGACCTGTACGAGACGACGGAGGAGTATGATGTGAAGGAATCTCTGAAGAGGAACTTTTTGTAGATCTAGACTAGAACAGTAAAAGTCAGAATGACAAAAAAATAGTTCAGGAGAAGCCTTCGTGAAGTTTAACGATGAGCTGGCCACAAGGCTACTACGGACAGGGCACATTAAAATCAGCTGAGTGCCCAGTAAAGTGAGGTAAGAGACGGAGACTGTTAGGTCCTGTCGCTGCCAGGGATACGGATTACGGACAACTGGCAACGAAGTGCGAGATTCCTGAACGGATTGAGAGTTGCTTGAGGTGCGGCATAGAGGGTCATGGAGATTTGAAGTGCACCAGCACGCTGCAGTGCTATTTCTGCTTGAAAAATTTCGAAAAAGATATAGGAGAAATTGAATATATTTGAATATATCAAATCCTTTTTATTTCTTTTTACATTTTTTGAGGTTTGCCGTACTCTGAACTTGTTTTAATTCTCTGATTTGGTTTGCATTATTTTTAAATTATTTAAAAGCCTATACATTTTTTTATTATTTTTGAAATCTCTTTTTTTCTGTTCAATTCAAAACGATTTAAAGAATAAGAATAGTGAAACTGAATTGAAAGAAATTCAAGGGAATCCAAGAGAGTTCATGGAATACAAAATGATTTGTAATAATAAAAAATAATTTAAAAAATTGAAAGAATTCTTTCGAAGCTCTAATTTGAAAATTGCAAGTATTAAGTAATCCTTAATTTATAATCTCAAAATGATTTAAAGAATTCAAAAGGATTTAAAGAATACAAAGTAGGAAAACAAATTAAATTAATTTAGAAGCATTCATAGTAATTCCAAAGAATCCAAAGAAGTTAATGGAATGCAGAAAAATAGGATAATCCTTTAGAATTCTATTGAATTTTTTTAATTTTTCGTAAATTCTTTGATTTTTTTTAATTCTGTGAATTCCTATAATAAAAGTGAACTACGAAAGATTAGTGAAAATTTCTTAATGCGATTATCTGTAGTATTGATTAATTCGATAGTCGAAAGCTACTAATTTCTTCTTGAAAATACATACATTTATGTAGGGCTGCATATATTTATTAATGGAAAATTGTAAAAATGGGAATCGCTACAAAAGAAAAGTTTAGTGAAAGAACGCGATTTTGTGACATTTTTATCTTTATTGAAATAATGAGAAGGTAATATTGTGAAAATTGTCAGTAAGATGAGTCACCTTCTTCAGCAAAATGGTTTTACAAGTTTCTGTCCCTAGATTTATTTAGCAAGCAATTAAAACCAAAAGTTCACAAATTGATTAGCCGCTGAAATCACTAAAATAATCATATGTCCCTAAAGTCTACTTTAGTAATGAAAACTTGTGATTTTTTAATATTTCATTAGCAAAATGCTAAGATAATAATCTTTTATCACTCAAACCTTTTAAAGAATTAGTCAAAGGAGGAAGCGCGCTACTGAAAAAATGGATTTCGTAGCCTACAAGGAGAAACTTTTGGTTTTAAAATTTTATATTACTATATTTATTTTTACAATAAAACAGTGCAGGTCAGGATATAGTGTCACTGTTTGAAGAAATACTACTGTGAATATTAAAACGTGAAGTTACTAAGTTTTTAGGAATATAATGATAAATGAGTAAATAATTGTACTTACGCGAAAAAATCGTGTTAGAAGAAAGCAGCGCTGACGGGAATCAAGCACGGGTCTCTGGGGTAGCAGAACGGAGATATTTCCCCATGATAAAACATATTCTGAGATTAAGGACTTTGACAGTGAATTCGCACATGTTGGAAAAATTTGCGTGAGTGAAAATAAAAAAGAAAATTTGTCAGTGTTCAGCAACTTGGAATTGCATCCACGAGCTGTCCATTTTATTAGCTTGCGGGGCGGAGAAAAAAAGTTCATGGTTCCTCTCATGAATATTAACGCAACAAAAGTCAACTCAAAGCAGATAAGATCATCAGCGAAGCGATAGTCTTCTGTCCAATTCAAGAAAGCATTGATGAACCACTGATGGAACCTGTCAACGCATCGGAGATCAACAGCGATGTGAGTCAACCGATGGAGGTAATCGATGATATTGTTCAAATTTAATCGAGATGGATATTAATTTAATTCTGAATGGTAAACCCAGCTTAAGAAAACTATTTCCAGCGAGCGATGTAGAGCGAGAAATTACGAAAAATATTTTAGAAGAATATAAATAATTAGGTTTCCTCACATGTACTAATTCTCATTACGCGAGTCCACCTTTTCTCATTAAAAAGAAAAACGGTAAAACACGTTTAGTGGTTGGTTATTATAGATGTTCAAATTCTCCAACCGAAAAAATACACTTTCCATTACCGAATATTGACGAAGAGCTAGAAAGTATTGGGGATAGTAAACTATTTATTACTCTCGATTCAGCTTTGGGGTATTTGCAAGTACCATTATTCAAAGAGGCCCGAGCGAACACTGCGTTTATTACGAGAGACGATACTGGTGAATTCACGCGAATGGTCTTCGGGCTAATTTTCTCCTCTTTTTATTTTCTCAAAATTGATTGCAACCAGTATTAGGTCTTTTAGGGACAAAAATATTCTATTTTATCTCGATGATATTTTTATTTCGAGAAATGATTGGCCAACCTTGAGAGAAAAATGTATTTCGGTTAGTAAGCCTTAGTAAAAGCTGGCCTTACTATACATTAAAAAAATGTAAATACTTAACACCACAAGTATCATTTCTAGGATTTAAAATTTCAGCAAAAAAATACAGCCGGAAAAAATAAACTGAACGCAATTAGCAATTTTCCTGTTCCTACGAATAATATAGACAGTACGTCACTTTTTCGGTCTCGTGGGTTTTTTTCGTTGCTATATTTACAAATTCACGGAAATAGTTTATATAGTTATAATAGTTAAAATAGTTTAGTCCTTTATACGATTTACTAAAAAAGGATCAGGCTTTTAAATGGATTTCCAAAGAAGACAACGCGTTTCGTAAGATTGTTAATAGGGCAACCGATTGTACAACCATTTCGATCTGAATTAATTACTCAACTGTACACAGATGCTTTTTCAAAAAGGGAGCGACGGGAAGTTGCATCTAATATACGCGATTAGCCGAAGAACGAGTGATCTAGAAAAGAATTACCACTCGAGAAAATTAGAACTACCAGGGATGATCTGGGCGATTACGCGGTTTTGAATTTGGCTTATTAATATTGATTATGAGGTCAAAGATTACTAGTTCATAAATTCCATTTTGTACTAACGCGAAGACCACAAATTGTTGTACGTTATTCCGAATGCATTACGCAAAAGTAGGGTCATACGATTTCATGATCTCCAAAGTCATACGGGGACCGATAGGACCGTGGCCGCATGGTCCGTTATGTACATCAACATGTACGTACTTGCATTCAGTGCATCATCGCGAAAACTGAAACCGGGCCGCAAGCAGGAGAACTGCATTCAATCAAACCGGGCGTCAGAACCTTTGCCAAGATACATATCGACTATGTATGTCCTTTCATAACTACTGTTTCAAGAAAAATATATGTACTTGTTCTGTCAGATACGTTAACTTGATTTGTAATTTTTACACCAGTAAGAGATACAAATGCTATAAATGTCGTCCGGGCATTAGAAAACGTAATTTTAGATTTTGGGGCCCCAATGTGAATAATTTCCGACCGAGGACCATATTTCACAACTAAAATGTTCGAAGAATTTTGTACAAAACACGGAATTAATGACATATTAAATTCTTCACGACAGCCGCAAGCCAATGGCGTAGTAGAAAGAACGAATGCGACATTGATAACGGCGATTCAAGTGAATATAGAATCTCAACAGGGAAAAGATCGGGATAGAAAATGGAAAAAAATTTAACGCGATCTGAACGAATATGAAAATAAAACTACTGGGAAAAGCCCTTTCGAACTAGTTCATGTTATATCAATAGACATGATGAAGATCTTTTAAAAACTGTAACCTTAGAGGGCGAAGAAAGATATACAGATCCGCGCGAACTAAAAAAAATGCTTGAAAACGCAATAACGAGGAGAAAATTAAATATAAAGAGCGACACGAACATTTAACCTAGCGATAAATATGGAATCGTAGACATGCGAATGGACACTTCCCGACGATGTTGTGCTGCGACTGCGCACGCTGAGCAATTAAAAAATTGTCAACCAGCTCAAAATTTATAACGATGACATTATAGATTCTGAGAATGACGCTGACCCTGCGACAATTCATGCAACAGCTAATTCTCAAGCCGTAGAAAGCGAAAATGTCAACCAAAATGAACGATACGCAAACCTAAGCGATACGGCGATCATGTTATCTAGACGGGGAAACGTTTATATGTGATTAGGAGCGATAGTTTATTTTTTATTTTGTTTTTCAAACTACGAATGAAACACCTTACCCGCGTAATTCGAGCGAATAACACATTTGAACGCTTCAACGAATTGAAATTGAATGTACGAGGATAATTAGTTGCGCGCATGTGCGATCGGTGTACGAGGTGGC
This sequence comes from Andricus grossulariae, assembly GCA_011634705.1. NCBI lineage: Eukaryota > Metazoa > Arthropoda > Insecta > Hymenoptera > Cynipidae > Andricus > Andricus grossulariae. The sequence continues at coordinate 6,638 of JAABKJ010007426.1, read as the reverse complement.
AGAGCGATCTACGTATGTGTGCGTTAGAACAGGCAGTTCGTTGTGTGCCTATTCGAGCAAACGACGAGCGTGGACGCGAGTCATTTGTGATTGCAATTCAAAATGCAATCAATGTTCATTAACGCGCATGAAATCTATTCGTTCAGTCAAACTTTTAATGTACATTTATTCGAATCTGTATGAATATAATTTTCTTTATTTGTTATAAAGTAAAGTTCGGAGATCATTTAACATAAACCGGTCAAGAATAGGATTCCTCATCCCTGCGTTTTCATCCTGCACATCACGATCTATTTTATCGTTATTAATTGTAATTAAAGTTACTTAGTGATATCAGCGTGGGGTATATCGATGACAAGTGGTGATGAGGAGGCTTATTATGGTCGTTAATTTTGAATGTGGCGCATATGAGCACATTTAAAATCCTATTCAAAAAGCCCGCCTTCACCTTCTAATGAAAACTTAAAAATTGCATCAAATCTTTTGAATTTCCTTGTATTTTTCTAAAATCATTTTACACCAACTAAAATCAATTACATTTTTTTGGAGTTTTTAAATTTCTTAAAAATTATTTCCATTCTTTTAATTTTAACTTGAATTATTTTAAAGTCTTATTAATCAAATTAATTGTAATTCTTTCAAATTCAAAGGACCATTAGTCATATTATTAATGTGCATCGGGGACATTCACAAAATACGTGATATGTCCAGGGGAGAGTGGGGATCTATCAAAGTATCATTCTCTATGTTAAGAAAAATGGAAAAAACATCATGCAAGGGAGGGGGTGTCGAAAATTCGTGAAAAGTGTATCACGTATTTTGTGAATGGCCCCATATTGACTTTTAGTCACTTTTTGGATTAGAACCTGGGTAAAAAAATGTTGGCATGGGAATTACCCTTGAGAGGGTTAAAGACGCGACGGCGAAGTGTAACTTGTCGACTTTACATCGGAAAAACCGGCTATAAATAAGAAATGCGACTTTTTAGTTTGAAGACTTAACTATTTTATTCAACATTTGTCGATTTGGGTGCAAAATATAATTTACGGGGTACAAATGTTGAAGAAAAGGTTGAGGAAAAATCAATCCGACGTTATGATGAGGTAGTAAACTTACCAATCGAGTCCTTTCTTTTGTCGGTCGATCGACGTTGCCAGTCACCTTCATCACAAAAATAATGTATTTTACACCCCTACCATTTTTCAACTTCTTCGGAGGGTGAGGAGGCACCACTGTCGTTGCTAACAGAAATAATTTAAATCCCTCAACTACTTTTTGCTATTTTTTTCTAGACTCCACATGTTTTACGAATGAGAGATGTTGCAATGTGACTTGCCGCAATATGACTAGTTGAAAATATGACTTTCCGGGGGTTGGTGAGATCTGGAGGCACGAGGTGTAACTTATCCGCAAGGATTCCGAGAAAGCGAGCGCTGAGGCGCAAATTTACCAGAACTGATTCTAATTCTAAGAGATAAACTCGTAATTTGGAATTGGAAAGAAAGAATCCAGAGTTTAACTCGGAAGGCAGAGTGACATTTATTTAATTATTTGTACAAAATCTCTCTCTCTTCCTCAGCCTCTCTCTCTCTCTCTCTCTCTCTCTCTCTTTGTGAGCCATCTGGTTACGGCACAAGAAAAATGTCAGAAATAAATTGGCCTGGCCCCCCGCGCGATGGGTCATTCGACTTGTGTTGATTCCTATGAGGCGGGACACTAGTTTTTCGGACTTTTGCCAATTTCCGATTGCGATTTTGGGGCTGATTTGAAATCCTTTATCATCTGTTGTAATTCTGTGGCCGCCTTCAATTTTTCAGCGAGATCCTTTACGAAGAACCATTGGGATGGACGACATTTAAAATAGGTACACCAGCAACTCAAAGAAGAATTTTAAATCTTAATTATGAGGACCTCATTGTGCGAATAGATTTAAATGAAGTAAAAATATGTGCCTCCTTGTAACGACATTGCACCTTATTTAATTATGAGGACCTCGATGTGGGAGTGAATTTAAATAAATAATTAATTGTGCTTTTTCGTAACGACCTCGCACCTTATTTAATCATAAGGACCTCGTTGTGCGATGAAATACAATAATAAATATATAATTATGTGCATTAATCTCAAATAGACCTTATGAGAGAGATCTATTAAATTAAATTCAAGTAATCGCTAAGATACGCAATTATCTCTCCCTTGAGTTGAATCCACAATTCGTCGCTTTTTGTTTTCAAGCAATGGTTAAAATTTCAGTGAAATTTCACTGGTAAGTATTAGTCTCACTCAATTCTCGTTTATATAATCGTCCCTGGAATCATAACTAATGTCTCACGTGCGATCGCTTTCGAGAGCGATAACCAGGTCCGCGCAAGCGACTCCGAGAGCGGTAAGTTTTTTGTAAATTTCTTGTAAATTCTTCATATATTTCTGAAACTATAGAGGGTATGTGCTCTCACAAGTTGGTTGAACCAAAACTTGACGCACTAAACTTTCCACTGAAATGGTGTTCTCGGTTCGGAGTCGTTACGCTAACGCGAAAAAAATTGTGTGAGAAGTTATGTCCACAATGGAAGTCGGAACTCATTGTAACTCAAAAGTATTTAATCAGTTAGACCGAGAAACAAACTTACTTCTGCACATAAGAATTCCTCAAATTTCTTATCCTTCTGCTCAGACATCCGTCCTCGGATCCTCCATACCGGGAGCGATCTCTGCGTTCATTTTTTTCTATATTTTCACCAACGTTCCATTTACTTAATAAAAATACGTTAGGCGATATCAGCACGAAGTAAAACAATGAGTAGCAGACTATACCAAGGGACCATATGAAAAATTTTTGGCTTTGAAGATTGTGGCGACATCGGTGCATCGTAAGAGCACTACATTTTTATTTTGAGGAAAAGGCGCAAAATACAATTAAACCATTTCATACCAAATTTGCTTAAACTCTAGTACTGAAATATTTATTTGAAACCAAACTAGCAGAAAACAAATTCGTAACAGGCATGCGAAAAAGTCGAATTAATTTACACTTGAAACAGTTTAAACTACATTCACCTCGAGCGCGGACAATTGTTTATATGCATTTCTTATAGCAATTAAAATAAAGGAACGATGAAGAATACAAATTGTACTTTATTTTCGCATGTATGAATAAGCAATCTTGGATCAACATACAGAAAAATAATCACACATACATTTTCCACCAAAAATCGAATAGTTAAATTTTTAGTTAAAAAATGAATGTTTATGCTGAAAAGAACGATTTTCAAACAAAATAGTTTAATTTTTGCTCGATGGGATGAATTCCAAACTAAAATGTTGTATCCTTGACCATAAAATTTAATTTTTAACAAAAGAGTTAAATTTTTCACCAAGAAGATCAATTTTCAAACAAGAAGATTAATTTTCGACCAAAAAGTAGAATTTTCAAAAATGGATGACGTCTCAATCCAAAGATGTGAATTTTCAACAAAATGTTAAAATTCTACTAAATGGTTAAATTTTCAACTAAAAAGACAAATTTTCTTTAACCAAGAAGACAAATTTTGAACAGAATTGTTAAATCACCAACCAAAATAGATTAATTTTCAACCAAATAGTTACATTTTCAACCTAAATTATTGATTTTTCGTTAAAAACGATATAGGATTTTTTTTAGAAAGCTCAGTTTTGATAGGTGTTACGCATAACCTTTTATTCCAGGCAATTGATCTTGAGAGTCGGATCATTCTGACGAGTAATTTGCGATTCAAATCGGAAATCTTTATAAAGCGGTTGCATATAATTTGTATTCAATTCCGGAATCAAATCAATCAACTGGAATTTATTGTGATAGAGTTGTGCTTTCCACTCGCCTTATGTTAAAACACTTTCGGATTGAGTGGCCTAATAGAGTTTCCGCGATTTCTTCTCTGTTCAATCTTTCAATCTTGCCGCTGAGCAGGCTTATTTTTGCTCTTACTTTTCCTAATCCAGCAGGTATAAATAATCCACGTAAAATCGGTTGACTCTCTAATTTATCCAATATTGCAAAGACGTCACCATCGGGCGTTACTAATACAATTTGTTCTCTGTCCGGCAGGGGCTTATTGAAAGAATTTCTTGTTTTCAATTCAAGTGGTGTATCGGGAGGAAAAGTGTATCTTTGTAGTTTAAATATGCGGTTCGGATTCCTCTGGGGAATAAGTTGAATGGATCCAAGATCTTCAAGTTTAAATCCAAGTACGCTGGAAAAAGTGGTATTGGCAGTAGGAGACCTGGAGCTGCCACGACGAGGTGGCTCGATAGGAGCAGAAGACGTAGCAGGAGAATGAGGTTCTACAGGCGGAAGATACCTGGCAGAAGAATGAGGAGTGTCTGGAGAATCAGAAGTTCTGCTACGGGGAAAATAAGGAATAGGGGCGCCATTAGGTAAACACTCGAATTGTAAGCTTAACCCTGCAACAAGAAATAGAGAACTACTTTATTTCCTTTATCAATAATGCTTAGAAACATTCAGAAATAAATTTTATCACGAAATAAGAGTCGAGAATTGATCAACTGATACATAAAGAGAAAAAAGACTAGAGAGAGATATCCTCTAGAAATTGCCAAATTTCATCCAAAGCCATATTTATGTTAGTGAATTAAAAAGAAAGTTGAATTTATAATATTCTCTATCTTCTATTAGGCTTTTCTTTAAAAGAAATTAGAGGGTCGAGAATAGATACGTATAATCTGTGAATAAAGAAATGCTCTTGTAAGATCTCACAGTGAGTGATTTGAATTTAAGGAATTTATAATTAAAGATAATTAGAATCCATTCTTAGATAATATGGAGTCATATAACTAAAAAATGACTGCTATAGCAAAAAAGTAGATTTTGATTTGGAGAAATATAGTATTAATGATCTGGTATTTCCCTGTGATTGAGGCTAGCTATTAGTGAATAAAGAAAAGAGTTTATATTGAGTACTATACAAACTTTTTTTCTACTCCCATGTAGACGAGGAGATTTCACAGCGAAATAAATTGAACAAAGAAGATCTTGAAATTAATAAGAAATAAATTAAATTAAGATATTTAGGAACCTGTCACTTCATTATTAGCTAAACAAACGAATTCAAAAACTAAACGAATGAATTTGCGGCAGAATACGTCAAGTGTTCCTACCTAAAATGATTGTTTTTTCTTCTTCATTGTGTTGAAACTTTACTGAATTATATTCCTAGTGGACCTATAATAATTAACCAAACCATAGGTCAATTTATCAAACGGTCGTCAATATACAGGGACCTGAAGTGTTTATTTTCAGGTGCTTCTATACCTTCACGTTAGTGCAATTTCTTTTAGGATTATCCGATTTTATTTTTATTATAGTGTCCTTTTGTTTGACATTAAAAATTAAAGTTTATATGAAAAAAACCTTACGCAAACGGTTTTTAATTAGTAATTGTTAACACGTGAATAATTGATTTCAGCGTGCACACCTGGAAGTGTACCACCTGTGCACATGCACAGATGGGACACTCCCAACTGTACTCACGGTCGTGAGACGTGACCATAAGTGTGATTTACCGCGGTTCTACCGGGAGCTGATGTCATTTTTAGATGGCAGTTGCTCCCAGTCAGACTCTGCGGTGGTTGTTTAACCTTTTTTAAAATTATATACATATTATATTATTATAATCACCGAAACAATTGAGGAATACCGGGAAGGATATGACCAGAGTATAGACAATCCTCATATTTTCAAATTGTAGGAAACACTGCTTAATGTAATGATGAACGATTTGGTTCACAATGCTACTAAGGAATATTTTAAGGCTTTATCAGATTGCGTAATATTTACTATAGTCGTTATCTCTTTATTTTACAGCCTTAAGATTCTTCTCGTGAGATATTTGCATTTCTTGAAGCCAATATTTATACAATCTTTTACGTTTCAGGAAAAGTTGGTGTTTACACGGCAAATTTATATGGTGCCTACGACTACGGCCAACATATGCCATTATATGCGTACTCGCATATAATGAAAGCCAGGAAGCCCTGGCTGCGCCCTTCTTGTCTGGTGACCTTAAGGGATGTAAAGGCACTCCGATGAGATTGTGCTCTTAAACAAATAAATAATATATTTTATATTGCAAAGATGGGAGAGAAAATTATATCCAATAACATCCAGGATTTGCACGTGTACTACCAGTAATACTAATACAATAATATATTTTTCTCCAATTTCTTATTACATTCTCTGTAAAATATATTTCTGCTTACAAAATATCATGTTCTGGGGACGCCCATATATTTCCTAGGGGCAACAATAATGAATATATATTGACTCTTCTTACGAATATTATTTTGCGAATAAGTAAATACATTGCACATTTTACATTGCAAAGGAAAAAGTGATAAATGCGAATTTTAATTATGTATTAGAGTCAGTACACGTCAGGAATATCAGGATCTGCAGGTGGTTGTTCGATCTTACTAAAACTTTGTGAAATTGCAATGATATACAGAAGAAATTTTAGCCCTGAAGGATTTTCAAAAATTTTCCAAATTACGGAAGTTACGCCATGTAGTGTCGCGGCCCGCAAACAATTGAACCTGATACTTTTTACGTTTTACCATTCTTTAACCGTCAAATACGGTTTTAT
>JAABKJ010007425.1:0-20985 GCA_011634705.1 Andricus grossulariae | reverse complement strand
CCATTCCGATAATGTCAGTCTCTGTTGTACCTCAAAATACACACATATTAATCAAATTCAGCAAAATTAAATTTTTTCAAATTCTTCCACGAGAGAAGAGTTCGGGGACGCCCGTTAGCATGTTCGCTATCATTCCCTAAATTTTTAAAGCAAAATCTTTATTATTGTAGGAAAAAAGCCGGGGGAACCTAACACTGCTAAAATCGATAACTTTCTAAGTATCACATGCCCTTTATTACAAACACTACAGAAGAAGAAAATTCAAGTGAAAAATATTTTTTGCATTTAAGGCCATGTAACGAGTGGGTCACGTGACCAAGCTAGTCCTCAATTTTTCTTTCCCAACTTACGTCCAAACGAAATTAGATATCGCTCTGAAATTTTGGAAAATGAAAGAGGAGGCAATAAAGTTCATGTCTCTGTTGTGTTTCGGCGGAAATTTTGAAGAAAAAAAATTTTCGAAGAAAATAAACCTGGAAGCTAAATCGGTACTTTTTCTTTCCCAACTTACGTCCACACGGAATAAGATATCGTGCTGAAAATTTGGCACGCTAAATACAAGAAACGAAGAAAGGCGTCTTTGGTCCTAAATATTTAGAATTGTGAAAATAGTTTTTTTTTTAAATTACTTTTCCTTCACCTACAGAGAATGATAGAAATCAAACTTCTGCCGTGAAGCCTAAATGCATCGGTCGATATTTCTCATTTTCAAAAATAATTTTTTTTCGTCCCCCAACTCTGTGCCTTGCCACAAACGGTCTTTTTATATTAATTAATATTTTCCGAAATTTTTTCCGCGTTATTTTAACTTTTATTTTTAAATATGGATGAAAAATATCGATCTCAGGACTGACTTGGTCAGCTGGTCCACTCGGTACATGGCCTTGAATGATAATTTTAATTGTAAGAGGCCAAAGTAGAATCCTAGTTGATAACAAAGTAGAATTCAGAGATTAGTTCATTTTCAGCAGAAGAACCAAAGTAAGCAGAATAGCAGAAGAATACCACGAAACTTGTGAGAAGAAAAAATTATATAAATAAAGACAAAATACATAAATATGTATCGTAATTCAAAAGTAAACACCAAGATTTACAAAAAGAAACTGTAGCTTGAAGCAAAACTTAGGAATCGAAAATACAAAATAAAAAAGAATAGATAATTAAAGTAAGATGGAAAAAATAGATAACAGCTGAGATAATGTCAATATTTTATTTGAATTTTTTTCGTACAGGTAGGATTTTCAAATTTTGTTACAGAAAAAGATGAAGGATGGATGTCATCAAGATTTGGGAATGTGGGCAATGCAGGATAATGGTTCGAACTGGAATAAAAACTACTATACTGTTCCGGATTCAATGAGGATAAAGTATATAAAAGGCGGTTGGGTAGAGATATGACAAAAATTTAAGGACATACTAAAAGTAAAAATTGAGAAAAAAGAACAAGTACTGCAGAAGGGGAAGAAAAGAAAATCTCACCCTGAAGAAAAAAAAAGTTACTATGTATTAAATAAATGTGCAGAAGTCCTGAAGAAGGAGTAAACCCCTTCTCAATCGAAGAAGGGAGGGGAGGTATATCAAAGTTATAAGCCCACCACGTACATAAGGCCTTGCGGGCCAGGATAAGTAGTGGGGAGAGTACCTATGCCAGTATCTCGTCTCCAAATTCTCACCACCGCCTATTGCCTAATCAGTTTCTTGCTACCTGCAACCCCTTATAGTCCGGACGCCATCCCCGCTTCTGTCGGATTCGCGTTTGACATGCAATATTGTTAATGATTCTTGTTCAGACTGATCTCCTGATTCAAAATCTGTGTGATACCCCTCTGGCTTTTATGACGTTCTCCAGATATAAGCGATTAATTTAATTTTCATTATCAATTAATTATTACATTACCGTTCAATATTTTTAAAAATTTTCTTTTGCACTTTTGTAGAAGAAAAGAAGAAGAATAAAAGTTCTCCTGGCACTTATTCGATGAGATCAATAGTTTTTACAAAAAAAGCGCTAATAGGTAAAATAATGGACAAAAATTAATCTCCTTTCTGTGCTGAGTAATATTGTTGATTTGAAATTTTTGTTGGTAGAATCGAAAATATGAGTTAAAACAAACAATTTTCATAATGGACGCTATATCTAGATGAAAAATTAATTATTTTTATATAATTAGGCATAATTTTTTGAACAGTCTTTTAACTTGACACAGATTCACAGGAAAAATACATAAAGGAGTCAAAATTTGTATAGTGCTTCTTGGAAGCACTCTGAAAATAGTGATATGAGTTGAAATTGAAATCTATAAGATTCGCACCTGTAGAGGTAATGAAAAGATCTGTAATAAAATCGCATCTAACTTTGTTTCTATACATCCTACGAGATTGGGATAAAGTTCAAATAATTGTACATTTTGGTCAATTTTGCATTAATAGGCTCATTTTTTTTGCAGAATCAACCAAAAATGTTTTACAAATGACTCCTTGTTGTTATATTTGTCCAATTAACAAGAACTGTTGATTATTTAAACAATATTTATAAGCCAATTTCCAAGTTTGACCATTTTTTCATGATGAATATTAATTTTTTGCGGAATCAAAAAGCAATGTCTTGCCAATAATTCCTTTTTGTCATATTTGTATGATTAAGAAAAAAAGTTCATTATTTAATAATTATTATTAATTAATATTCTATTATTGATTATTATTTTATTTATCCTTGTTGATTCCCAAAAATTAATTCTTATCATGAAAAATAGTCAAACTGTGAATTTATTTATAAATATTATTTAAATAATCAACAGTTCTTGTTAATTTGACTAATATGACAAGGAGTAATTGGTAAGACATTTTTGTTCAATTCTGCAAAATCTTGAGCCTACTCATGACAAATTGGCTAAAATGTACATGTGTTTAGAAAAATTGATTAAATAATTAACTGTTCCTTTCAATTGGCAACGTGCAAAGGTCATTGGCAATACATTTTTAGTTGATTTCGCTGAGAAAATGGAGCCTATTCTTGCAAAATTATTGTCAAAATGTGCATTTATTTATAAAAATTGTTTAAATAATAATTATATTTTTGAACAATTCGAACAAAATTACAGCAAGAAGTCATCGGTAAAACATTTTGGGTTGATTCTGCAAAAAAATGCAGCCTATTCATTGTGAAATAAGAAAACTGTGTATTTGGTTATAAAAATTATTTAAATAATTGTCAAACAGAAACTATTCCTAACTAATCGTAATTAGGCATTAATTTCTCTCATATTTTATATAAAAAATCCGAATGTCAAAAATTTCAAATTTCAACTAATCATTGCCAGGGCTTGGAGCTGCTCAAGCTTAAAAAAATAGTAAAATAGTAACCATATTTATCTCAAAAAAGTAACCATAAAGTAACAATAATTTTGCAAAAAAGTAACCCAAAACAAAAATTTTCTACAAAAAAAGACTACGTTTCCACTAAAATGATGAATCTTCAACAAAAAATGAATGTTTAAGAACGTAGTTCAACTTTTAACAAAATAGTTGAATCTTTTTGACTAAAAAAGATGAATTCTCAACGAAATATGTAATAGTTGATATAATAACAACATTTTTGTTTTATTTAATATAAAAAAACAGTAGAATTAATTCCAAAAAAGACGATTTTTCAACAAAATAGGTTCTTTTTCAACCAATTTATTAAGTTTTTAAGGGGGCATTCCAATGTGAACGCATAGAAAAAAGCATATTTTCAATAATTTTGTTCTCGGAAACTATTGTATCTAATTGAACGAATATTTTTTTCTCTTAAAGGTATGATCAAAAAGAGTGAAAAAAATTGTTTGATGGTAAAAAATATTTATTTATTTATAAAATAAAATCCATGTGTGCAAAAAAAAAATTTTCTGCTGGCGCAGGTGATTTTGGCTCACCTGGTGATCCGAAACAGAAAATCGAAAAAGTTTATTGATCTATGTCATCGCCTCTATGGTCCGAACCTCCTATTTTTTATTTCATCAAAAATTAACAAAATGGCGGCGTTTATTGTGAGAGAAAAAAAAAAAAACTTTTTTTGCACCATAAATCCGGTGAAATTATAAGTTAGAATCTATATATCAATAACTTGAAGGTTCGGGCGATAGCCATAATAGTGCTGAATATCGTATTAAAATTTGAAGTCGATACGCCCGGTCAATTTCGAGAAATCACCTGCGCCAGCAGAAACCTTTTTTTTTGCACACATGCATTTTATTTTATAAATACATAAATAAATATTTTTTATCATGAAACAAAATTTTTTTTACTCTTCTTGATCCCTTGAGAGAAAAAAACATTCGTTTAATTATATACAATGGTTCCCGAGAAAAAAATGATTGGAAATAGGTTTTTTATGCGTTCACATTGAAATGCTTCCTTAAGCCAAAAAGACATATTTGTACAAGAGTTGAATTTTTAACCAGTAAATATGGATTTGTAACAAAAAAGTTATCTTTCAACCAAATAGTTGAGTTTTCTACCAGAAGAGGGAAATTTTCAACACAAGAAAACGAATTTTGAACAAAATAAGTACATTTTTAATCAAAAAGATGATTATTCAAATAAAATTATGTATTTTTTAACAGAAGTGTGATTTTGAATCAAGAAGATTAATTTTCTACAATAAAAGATAAATTTTAAACTAAAAATGACGAATCTTCAACAAAAAAGTGAAGTTTTAACAAAAAATGTTCAAATTGTAACCGAATTTTCAAAAAAAAAAGAAAAAAAGAAGATAAATTCTCATCGAAAAATATAATACATAGTTCTATATTTGAACCAGCAATTTTAGCTAAATTGCAATTATCATCAGGATTCATAATAATTCCATTGATAGTCCTTTTTATACATTTTACATACGCACTAATTATTATTTTAATGCTATTTTCTAATTTCCCAGGCTCTAAAGGGCGAAATTTACTGGACGCTTCACACGCTTATTTTCAAGGAGGGTAGGACAAAAAGTATCGTGTGCATCAAGGGCGTACGGATATTTTGCCTTCTTTTCGCCCTCAATACACAATGTACTATTCTGCACCGACTCGTTATATCTGGAAGCCGACGGTGCCATTCGTCGAGCCATCATCTCCGCCAGACCACCCTGACACCATCCGGCATCATCCAAACTCTACTCAGGCAACGCCGCGCCGTCGAGATTCCCCATCGCTTGTGGGCCAACAGGTCCCACTAACATTATAAGTTTGTTAAATAAGCCTCTCTTGTATTTGAGCAATCTCATGTTCAATCATCTGAAGAATTTCAGCTATTGTTAGTAATTTCGATGAAAATTCTAGTATCTGCTCTTTAAGGTGTTGAAAGAAAACCCCTAAAATAATTTAAAAAAGAAAAATAAAAAACTTAAGAGATATTCAAAATTGAAAATTTTGGTCCTTTTTTTAAACTTTCAAAACTTTTGTGACTTTAATGATATTAAGGTGTATTTTTTTTAATTTTTCGTAATAGGCCCTTTACTCCTCTCCCGCCACGTCAGATCTTCTTCGATTCTTTCATTTCTTCCCGTCAACAACAACTTCTTCTCCTCAACTTCATACTTCTCCTCCTTACTCCCTAATTTCACTCAAAACATACGTTCCTTCCCCTCCTAGACTCTTTATCCCTTCCACTCTTGACTTGCACACCGATATGTCTCATCAGATTCCCAATCTCTTTCTCTACCTCTTCACTGTCCACTTTAATATCCTTAACTGTTATATTCTTTTTCCTCTTCGCCCATACGTCTTTCAACCTCAATCATTGTCAAACCCTTTCTCGCTACTTCCAAACCCCCTTCCTCTTTCACCTTATGCTCAGTTTTTCTTCTAGAAGTTTCATTTCCCTTTTTCTTTCCCCTTCATTTTTCCTCTGCCTATTCTCTATGCTTTCAAATTCGTTCCAGACCTTTTCCTTTCCTTTCCATAATTTATCAAAATTTTCCCATTTCTGTCTTACTTTTCTTACCTCGTCTTTTACATCCCCCCATTTCCTCTTCATATCATCCAGTTTTCCTCACGCCTCCTCTCTAAATCTTTTTATGAGAGCGTCTAATTTGCTGAGCACATTTCCATCAGCCCTATCTCTCTTCGGTGTTCTTTTTTTGTCTTAGCTTTTTCAATCTCATTGCCCCTTTTCACATCTTCAACCCCTGCTCTCTTTTCCTTTGATCATCCACCAGTTCCTCCCTTTCACTAAGCATGATCACACTGCTATTCATGCTCGCCGACTGTTGCAAATTGTGTAAGACATCCCTCGACCCCGAACTCTGCGATTTCAATCTAACCAGCCTTTCTAAATTATTGGGCCTCCAGCACCTTTAACCCTTTCCACGACTCAATTCTACCGTGGCTACGAGTCCTTTATTAGGCTTTACTAACATCTAATCCGCACTGCCTTCGCTTCTTGCATCTTCGTCTACGGTACCCTCTCTTTCTCTCTTGTATATCACTGTTCCTTTCGCTGTTATCGCTATGTCACCTTCTGGAGTCATACTGTGGACTCCGCATAACCGACATGACGCTCAACTCCTCCTCCTCTGTTTCCTTACCTTACCTCACCACCTGTAAATTTCTTTCGCGCCCCAAAGCTTTACCCAAAACCCAAAACTCACCCTCTTGTTCTATTTTCTTTTACCTAATATGTAGCTCCTTTTGCTTCTTCACAGCTTTACGACCCCTACCTTCTTCCAAATCACTCGACGTCCAACTGAAACCAACTTAACCGCAAAATCAACACTAACCAACATTTCTATTTTTTCACTCAAATTCGCAATTTCCACCACTCCCTTCATTCACACTTACAGTTTCACCCAAGCCCACTTACTCACCACACCCTCATCGCACTCAACTCTTCCATTTTCACCAGCCGAAAAATGATAGCACTCGAAAACACCACGTAACCTCTATCGGTACTGGAAACGGTTGTTGTTTTTTAATAAATTCTTTCTCTTGCATAATTTTTTTACAGAATGCAAAAAACCGGGATTATTTTTGAATTTTCTAGTTGCTTTAAACGTCTTTCCGTTTAAAATTAAAATGCTTTATTTCAATATTCTCCATTTATAAAGCAAAGAATTTTTTTAATATATATTTTTGATTTGCATAATTTTCTTAACATGTACATTTTTTTATTTAAATAATTTAAAAAAATACAACAATGCATTAAGGCGTGGAGTCGTGGAATCTAATTGGCAGTTCTTATTTCCGTTTCGATAGCCGATCGGAGCAGAAAACGCGTCAATACTTGATTACAGTCATGAAAATAATTTGTCCTTAATATGAAAAAAATGTCAAAAAGTAAAATATCACTGTGAGAAGATAATTTTACGTTAGACTGTGCAAGAGATTGCTATTACAAAAAAACTGTTACTTTTAAAATATGGAATATTGAGATATAATAAAATGTTTTAAAAAAGTATTAAAAAGCTTTAAGTTAATATTACCTTTTTTGATTTTTAGAAATTATTTCATTGAAATATTTATCATCCTACCTCAGTCGAAAACAAAACAATTATTGACATGCAAAAACGGTAAATTCAGGTACTATCTTTCAAGTATTACAGCGACAATAAAGTACAGCAATATGCAACAAAGCTTACAACAAATTAGACATTACGGTGTCCTTGAAAAATCCCATGCTTTTTTTAATAACGCATCCCCTATACTTCTTCCATTCAGTAAAAAAATAAATGCATATTTTTGTTTTTATTGAAAATAAAATAAGATTAAACCGCGGTCCGGGAGCCTTAAAAAGCTCCAAAAGGATTGGAACTATTAATTCAAGTTTTTTCCATAACAATAATATGTGTTTGGCAAGAAATACAACGGATGGTTCCATACACCGAGGAAAAAAAATTGACCCAATTAGATTAAAAATACTACCCTAGTACCCTAATCTTGGAAACTACCCTTTATCATGTTTTCCATTTTAATCTTTTTTATATCGTTTCAAGACAATTAAGTACTAAAATATTCAAAGAATTCCATGTAAAATTTCGAAAATGCACAATATATTTCAACTACAATAAAGGGTGATCTTTTACGCTTGGAGATAGTATTTTTCGTTTAATTGGGTCAAGCTTTTTGTCCTCAGCGTCTAGTGCCATCAGTTGTATTTCCTACAAAACACTGATTATTTTTGCGGAAATTAACATCAATTAAATATTTTTGATCATTTAGAGGCTATTTAAGGATCCAGGACCATGACGAGTGATCACAACAAATTTGCTGTTTAGGAAACCCTAGCAGAAATATATTCACTAGCGAATAGGCTAATAGAAAACTTGAAGGATCATTTTGAGGAAGAAATTTTTATTTATAGTTTGCATAACGACTCAATAATTTGTTACCGTGATGCGCAAGGTAAGCTCCTTAATGAAGCTTGGTATGAGAAGCGATCTGGGAATGAAGATGAGGAACGCGTTAGGATTGTTGAAATGTTTACCGATATTGTTTTGCAGGATATTTGGGCCGGACGTTACGACACAACAAATTATAAAGCTCCCAATAGTTTTTTGGACAATGTTTCGTCAGACATTCCTCCAACCGTACAAGTGTTCTTAGATATTTTAGTAAAATCACACAAGAGGTACAGACATAAAGAACTGCATATAAAGAAGCTGTGTAACGGGGTTACTACTTTTGCGCACATATTAATGGCATCAGCGAGACCATGAACTTTTTTATCTCCAACAACGTTAGGACTTTCATCCCTGATGCATGAAAAATACGGTTCTAAATGAAGTTTATATTAAATAATGCTGATCACAACATGATCACGATAGATGGGCATGCCACATTTCATGCTGTGGGTGGCATTATGAGTGTCACTCCATTCTCAGCGGTAGAATCTAATGAAATTATTGCAAGATTGAATTAAATGCCGTCAAAAGAGGAAATCAGTTAATTTGTGTACATTGACTTGAAGCGTTTCAAAATAGGAATTTCCTTAGGTTTGGGTAATATTATTATCATCAATGATGTAGATGTTGAGAATTCTCTTGAAAACGATATTCAGATTGACTTCCCAGAGTCCCCCTGGTCTTACGGTAAGCATAGGAAATCGTTGAATTACCCAGGCTGGAGTGGGTTCATGGAGATTTATTATCATCAGCACGGGCCAAAAGAATTTTTTAAGTCTAATGTTATACCTATGCCATTTGTAAATGCTCCACCCAGTAGTTACGAGACAAAACCTCTGTACTGAAAAGCTCGGGAAATTGTATCTTGCATAAATCCAAGCAATGACGTGCACAATTTAAGTTTCGCTATCGTTCGTCTTGGGGGACTTTATGCTTTAATGCCCTACTACGGAGCAATCGGCTTCATTATGGAGGGCAGTAGCTTGAAGGAAGCTTTTTGTGAGGTTTTCGATGAAACGACGGCCGAGAAAGCTTTGACAGGGCATGCTTTTTTCAGAGCGATCAGAGGACATAATTTGATCCAGTAAGCTCAAGCGGAGCCTATAATTCAATCTTTAAATCTAAACGAAGAAGACGTTGAGCTGTTGGATAATACTCTAAATGAAGAAATCTCTAAAAAAATATTTTGAAGAAGATCTTGAGAACAATTCTTTGTCGGATATAAAAAAAAAAATTTGTCGCGCAATTATAAAATTTAAAAGAAAATGGGCCAACAGCTCAACTTTGGCTTCAATACTTCAGAATAGTCCTCATCGCGAAGAGATTCATTGCAGCTGAACGGTCTGGAAACTGGAAGCTGCACCTGCAATGCATGCAGTTGATGATCCCCTATTATTATGCAAGTGGATATCAATTGTATGCAAAGTCATCCCAGCTGTATCTGCAAGATATGCTGCAGTTAGAATCGGAAATGGACCCGTCCGAATACAAGTTGTTTAACTCGAAAATTTTACACAATCCGGCGAAGTGATAAATTTTGGTCGGGAATTGGTCAGACATGACTATTAAACAAGCTTTATTGAGAGCAATGGAAAGCAGCGGAGGCTTGACTCACGGTCACGGAATTACGGACAGTGTTGTTGCTAAATGTGTACAATCGTCCATTGTGTTAGCCGAAATATGCAACCAAATGGAAAGTTTTTGCAACGTTTCCTATATGTCCTCTGAACAGCATGTTGACGCGAGATTTGCGCGTATTTCTAGAGATGTTGCTGATTTGCAAAAGGTACTGACTTTTTTTAAACCGCATGACCCACTCCCCGAAACAGATAGCATCATGTCGATATATTCTGGAGTACTAGGGGAGGAAAAATAATATAAATTAATTCGCTTTTAATTTTTCAAAGAATTTCGTTAAGAATTCAAGAAAAAGATGGCATGAAGAAGTACCTGTCGTCGATGGAAGATTTCTTCTGCCCAGAGTTGTTTGGCATCAAAATATTAGTATCCAATAAATTTGAGGAAAATATGTATCGTACGTGCAAAAATACACTCCGCAAACAATTCCGTAGTTTCTGATGGATATCCTGATGAAATAAGTTCTTCCGGAATTAAATTTTGCGAGCTTAAAAAAGCTGTGTGTTGTCTAAAAAGCGCTACAGAGGATGCAATCTTGCTCATTGTAGAAACTGCCATTGAACTCGCGAGAGAAAATTTTACCGTCAAAATTGTCGGACAGGATATTGACTTGTTGGTTCTGCTGACTCGAACAGCGCCCAAGTAAAAGAATATCCTTTACAAAAAAGTAAGCTGCTGCCGCATTGCAAACGACCTTAACGATGTGAACAGTTTTAATCATGGACAATTGAAAAAAATTAGTTGTGTTCTTGCATGATTTTACAGGCTAAGACAGTACTTCAGGCTTATTCAATGAAGGGAAAAATAAGCTGCTCCAAAACTATGCGTGAAAGCACTCATTTACAAGCATAGGTAAAAGCGCAAGCTAGAAGAGTTTCGCTTCTTGAATTTTCAAAAGTGAACTTTGAAAACATCAAAAACTTTCAAATTGAAAAGTCTACCGCGAACTGAAGCTGCAGCTAAAGAACACTCCTTGAGAGATTATCATAAGGTGCAACAGTGGCTTGAATATACCAAAAATGCAACACAGTGGGAATGGAAACTCTCCGCAAGTGGTCTCGTACCAGTTTTCAGTAGGGAACCTATCATTCCTGAGGAGTTGCTGAAAAACATTACTTACAGATGTGAAACTGGCTGCAAAAAGAAAACACTTGTGGGTGTTGAAATCACGATTTGAGCTATTCTAATCTCT
Organism: Andricus grossulariae; assembly: GCA_011634705.1. Lineage (NCBI taxonomy): Eukaryota > Metazoa > Arthropoda > Insecta > Hymenoptera > Cynipidae > Andricus > Andricus grossulariae. Next base: position 9,784 of record JAABKJ010007425.1, on the reverse strand, counting down.
ACTACAGCTTTAATGGTGAGACATGCACTAACATTGAAATTCCTATTATCCCAAATATCGATTCCTTTGATTTAAACGAAATCGAAGAGGAAGAGCTCACAATTGCTGAAAATATAGATATGCAAAAAGACGTAAGCGAAGACGAATTGGAGCACGCTGTAAAGAGCCGTAGATTAGATACTTGAACTGAACTTTGCATCTGTATATATTAATTTTATATACTTCATGTATGCATTTTCCGTATTATTGTTAATGAATTACATTATTATAGCTGAAATCAAAATGTTGTAAATATAGCGCTGATTGCATGTTAATTATTTTACCAGATGTTTCAAATTTATAATTAATTTTACAGTTAACCTAAGTATACAGATTAAAAGGCAAGATTGAAAAAAAAAAACAAATGGAATTAGTAGCAGCACTTGTTTCCAAAACTTGGATACCACATTAGAGAATTTCTACTTTATTTTACTAACAAAAAATTCTGCGTGACATTTCAGTTTGGAATGAAACTTCATGGTAAATGAAAGTTATGATAGACTATGAATCGTACATACGGTTGGTTGATTCAAAAAAAGGAAATTACATTATTAGAATATATTTCAGTTCTGTTGATTCTATTACTTCGTATTTTATTGTTTCAGCTTAACATATTTTTCCGTGTGCACATTTCTTCTGACATTTGTACCTTTAAACTGTTTGTGTTGAAGAAATACGCAAGGAGATTTCTAAGACCTGAGATATTCAACTGCAATATCTAGATAGCGAATCCGCAAAGGGCGCGCGCATAAACAAAGTACGTGGCGGGCAGTGGCGTCTTCTGAGTTAGCCTTTAGGTTTGTTGGTTCACGTTGGCATCATGTGGTCGTTAACGCGCTTTTTCAGTGTAAGCCTTGGAACTGTGATGAAAATCTGATTTTTTCTGCATTTCGAGTGAGTAATAGAATCGTGCCCGATAAGCAGATCGCTTGACAGCCTTCCAGTATCTCAAAAGCAACGTGGGAGTTCCTAGAGCGCAGATGCAGAATTGCAATATATGTCGTCCAGAGCGAGCTGCCCTATTGGAGTCTTATCCTAAAGTCGCGGTCAAAAGTCAAGGCCCCTCACTTCTTTTGATGGCAAATAGCTCAAAAAAATCTCTGAATTGTTTAATAAAAAGCATCTGCAATCTTAAAGTGTTCTGAATTAAACGATATGATCACTTTAATCCTAAAAAATTATTGTCAATAGTTAGAGGGCAAAACATCCAAAAAAACAGGAGTTTTCAGTAACCTTTTTCAAGTTAAAATTTTTATTAGAAAATGATATGCCTGAATAAAGGATTATTACGATATAATAAATTATGTGAATATTAAAATTAAAATTAATATAATTAATTATTTATTATAACAGATAAATGTATTAATTTGATAAATTAAATATATATAATTTTTCATATTATATTAATAATAAAAATAAAATTTTTATTTTTATCTGAATAAATAAAATATAATTTATAATGAATAAAACTTCGACTTTCACCTGGTCCCCGAAAGCGGTCAACGTTAGGAAAAATCTGAAAAAATTCGTGGGTATTCTTTCCACATTCTTTAATGTAAGTCATTTTTCAAAATTCTAAAATATTCAATAATTTACTTTTTACTGAGATTTATTTACAAATAATTTATCTTGAGAACGAATGGAAATAAGAAGGAGTTCAATGGCTACAAATTTGCTGTTTTGTGATGCGAGTACAGTAATATAATTATATTTCTGATAAAATAATTATTAGACAAAAAATATCATTTTGAATATTTCTGACTTGATCAGCCTTCGCGTGTGGGCCGGCACAGCAGGACAAGTAGTTACAAAAAAGTACCCTTTCGATAACAATAGTAACGGAGTTGGCTTTCTTGTGGAGTTACTACTGTCATTGCAAGGGTATTTTTTCTAACTACTTGTCCTGCTGTGCCGGACCACGTGCCAACACTGATTAAAGTCAGAAATATTCAAAATGTTATATCTTGCGTGACAATGATTTTATCGTAAATTTAATTATCGCACTGCACTTACATCACACGTTTATTATCACACGTACATCACGTTTGGTGCCATTAAATAAATCCTCGTAAAAAGTAAATTATTAAATATTTTTGAATGTTGAAAAATGTGGTGAATTAAATAATGAGGAAAGAATATCTGCACAAAAATCATTCAAAATTGCGCCTACAGTAATTGTTACAAAAAATCTTTTCTCCTAATTATTGTGGAGCAATTATCTTTTTTGTTTCTTCATACAGAACTCATAACTGATCATGGACTAGAACTGCAATTTTGTAAGACGAAATTCAACGAAGTTATTCTGTTTGTTTATAAGAAAAAACCCCGTCTTTTTCTACTTTTAGCCCTTTTTGACCAACTTCATTCAGAAAAAAAATCTGAGTACTGCTTTAGACTGAAAAGGACAGCACCTGAAAAACAGACAATCTCTGAACAGCAAATAGATTTCCTGCCAACGTATTTACTACTTTAAGCTGAAATTTTTTAGTGCATTATTGCCAAAATTGTAAAATAACCAATTTTGACGGTTTTGATTTTTTTTTTCAAGTAAAGAAATTAACCGATCTCGAAGTTCGACCAATCAACTTGTAGATATTTTTAATATCTTTCATTTATAATTAATCTGTTTCCCCGCACATTCATATCTTGTTCGCAATCTTCAAAGAACATGATTTCGCAAATTTGAACAGTACGCAGTTTCTTGCGTACACGATTTTCTTATTGAAATCATACTGGCCTTCATCCCAGAAATCAACAATACACGGATATCACTATCATGTCATGAGACGTGGCCATAGGTGTGATTTACCTAGGTTCTACTGGGAGCCGGTGTCATTTTTAGATGGTAGTTGCTCCCAGTGGGACCCTGGGGAAAACATTATTTGGCGCTGGTAAGAGTCATAAAAAGTACGATTATAAGAACATAATGATTATATGTATCCCTGAACATTTTTTTAAGGATTGCCAAAATTCTGGAAATTTCGCATACAATAGTTTAAAAATATATAATACATATGAGATGAAAAATTTAAAACCTTGCTATTAGAAAAAATAGAAAAATAAACAAATTTCTTTAATAAGGCTTTTAATTGCTTCTCCATGACTAAAATTTGATAAAATATCAATCTAGGTATATATAGGAACAAGTTTAAAAGTGTGCGACTCGTTTTCCACCATTTTTTAAAAATTGCAGTTCAATGGGGCCACCCGGTACTCTTTTTTTAAATTGTAAACTACGAGAATATCAATTTTCACGTAAATATGAGGCTCGCAACCTCTAATTTTTTTTTAAATCTGAAAAAATGAGGAGGGTATTTTTTTCGAAATTATGCACATATTGTAAAATATAATATTAAGAACCTAGTATAAACTTCGATTTAATTATTTTGGACAAGTACTCGGGAATCAGAGTTGCTATAAATAATGCAATAATACAAATATATTTTATTGTAATGTTCAAATTCTATATAGTAGTTTAAATATTTAGAAAATATATTCAAAGTGAGAATTCTGTGGATCTTAAAATTTTACATCAGTTGATATGAAAGATCTGCTAAGATATATATCGTGAAATAATAATTTTGTTATGTATTAGAAGGAGGTATAGAAGTAGAAATAATAAGGATGATTTTGGCTCCTTAGTGTTCTAATAAAAGAAGTGGTTTTAATATTAGAAGTTAAGGTAGAGCAGAGGGAATGTGTTAGTGTGGGGTAAAGGGATGTTGAAGCACAATATCTGAGGTAAAAACGCATTTAGAGACGATAAGGAGAATGGATGAGGGAGAAATAGTTTAGGGCTAGGGCTTGATGACGTGAATTTGTAAATGAATTTTCAGACACTCAAACCAGTAAGAGGGAAAGAGTATAATGAATACATACATTCTCATACTCATCTATAATATGAAATCAAGTGGCCTAAAACGGATGATGCTTATACAAATCCACAGTTTTTTACTAATCGGCACCAAATTTTGCACACATGTTCTTTAGGCTCCCGAGCAGGTCGTAAGAATATTCCGAGCTTACAAATTAGTCAGTCGTGTTCTAACCTACCATGACCTACAAATATTTTGCTTGGCGAAATCTGCAAATTAAAATTTTCATGCCAACATAACTAAATTACTAATTGTATTAAAATATTATTAAGTAAATCGGTTTATCCCTTATGAAGAAGAATTATTGATAAGTATAGTAACCAGTACTTTTTTCGCGAGAAAGTATTAGATTTCCACTACTTATTCGTGAAAAAAGTACTAGATCCAATACTTACCAATACTTCTTTTTCATAAGGGATATTTCTAGTAAAGAATATATTTCAAGGAATGATAGCGCCAGCAATAATCTGATGCCATGAAATATTTTCAAGTAGATCGGGTCTCCCTTTTTAACTCCAGAGGATAGAAAGAGAGGTTCGTCTGAATTTGTAGCTCTTCACGTTATCGGAGTCCTCACTGCTGAAAATCATTTTTTGCGGTCCACAGATTGACTGATGCCCAACAAACCGTCCGGCGCTCGTGTTTTCAATCCTGTATTGCACATGATACACTCTGATGTCCTATACCACTAACATTGTTAACCATATATTCTATTTGTTATTGGGCTTAGAAAAGTTAGAATCGGCTAAGAGAAACAGCACCCTCAGGCAATCGGGTGCAAAAATAAATTACTTCGTGTCTTCCCCTGTCGTTTCACTCCCCTGGGCGCGCAGCAAGTGGCCTGCTGCATTGTCATCTCTATGCCTATCATCCTTCTACGGCAGAGCCCGCCACTTTCGGAAGGTGTTGGTTACCACAAAAAATGCTGGGCTGACAGAAAGTTTTTATGGCATTTTTTTCAGCGGTTTCAAGGATTCTTGCCAAGGATTACGGTTGCTAAAGTTACGGTTTGTTACGGCTCGTCATTCACACCGGAGAGCCTGAATTTTTTCTATTCGAATTTAAAATACATTTTATTTCAAATTTGAATAGACACCTCTCTCTCTCTCTCTAAAATAAGGATAGCCGGCTGGGACAAAGGGACTGTGGTCTTCTGGGGACCAGGAAAGATCCGTTTAAGACCACTTTAAGACAGGCCTATACCTGCTTATAGTGTAGTCTCAAGTTTGTCTTTCTTTTTACAAGGGCTCACAGAGCAACAAAAAAAAAACGAAGTGAGAATCTAACGTTGATTTCAGGGTACCATTTCCCTGCAACAAAAAATTACCTTCGTAGTGTGAATGGTACCATTTACACAAGGTATTGTTTCCCTCGGACTTGGGGTATGAAACGTCACATGCTGTCAATTTTTGTTTACAGTTTTGTGGCAAAAAATAGACGGTAGTTCCGTATCTCAACTCCGAGCGAGATGGAACCCCATCTTGAAATTAGGTGCAACAAAATTTATTTCAGTGTTTTTACTGTGCTACGGCTATATTCAACGATTAGTTCGGGTGGCGGCACGGCACTCACTGCACAAGTGAGTGCAGTTATTTCATGGATCTTTTCGCCGTTTGGTTTTCGTCGCTGGGTTTGTCGTCGACGCTGGGTGAAGTCTTACGCGATTGGGTCGTTCTAGCCACGTAAAAGCTTACAAGCGTGGAACCAACATCGAAGCCACACTTGCGCTGTCGGTTGTCAGGGGGGCTTTGACTTTCTACAGTGTGCCGTGAATCAGTTTTTTTTTTAAGTCGAATGACAGATATCACTGTAGTAACTGACATCATTTTAGAACGCCTAGGCGACAAGGAAAGAATTATGGATGTTTGTCAAATATAATTCATGGTTATGAATCTATTGTATAACCATGGATAAAATTTAGCATACATTAGATTCTAAATCCGAGTGATGAGATATTATGTATATTTATATCGACTTTACTTAAATGAAATAAAATTTTATTGAATTTAAATTAAACCGATTTTAAGGTATAGCAATATCAAGCACTAGTAAATAGCAACATCAATCGCGCGCTACGCGAGGTTTTAGTTCCTTCTCTTTAAGGGAAAAATAATTTGTAATGCTAGTTTAAAATTATAAATAAATTATTATGAAATTATTAAGGACCTATTCATAAGCTACATCACGCATTTTCTTATGCCTCATCATTCCTCCCTAACTAATTCGTTCATTCCAATACAGTAATTTAAATTGTTCTCACCTCCAAATCAAGTAGTTTATGTTTTTCTAATTGAGTACGTTACAATATAATAAATTTAAGTTCAGGGATTGATCCAGAAATTCTCTTCATATTGACTTTTTTCGATTATGTAGTGTTTCAATAATATATTTTTTGAATATTTTATTTTACAAAATTAATATTAACAATTATACGCACGCGAAAATTTTTTATTGATGGTCAAAATTCAGATTTGTCAATATCTCCGGCTGACCACTAAAAATAAAAACAAACAAAATTGTTGGTCATTTCCAGGTTCAAAATATCAAATAAACTGGAAACGATTTCATTTATGTATTTAAGACTGAACTACAAATAAAATCATTTATTGTTAAACTTTTATAAACTGTAAGGTTCTAAAATTTAAAATTTAATACTAAAATATTTAAAATGTTTCAATTTTTAATTCAACCTAATAATTTTACAATTTATTACTAATTGGAAGCTTTCTAATTTTATCAAGTTTCATTTAAAGGGTTTTTAATTCAAACAATATTTAAAAATAAAATGATCAAAATTGTAAAAAATTTGAAGTAGTACCATTTTAAAATGAAATAAATTAGAATACAAAGTCTCAAAGAGTATATAGAATCTCCAAAGGATAATAATTTAAAATCTACATGTTTGTTACCTTTAAAGCCATGCAAAATCGAACAATTTTGATTTAGAAACTGTCAATTTTTTAAAATTTCGAGAAAACCGACGATTTTTTGAGACAAGGAAAAAAAAAGCAAATTTATTTTTTGACTGAGTATTTTACAAATTATCAGAAGACAAATCTATCCAATCACTTCAAATATCACAGAATTCATATCACATGATATACAGTGCATTACAATTTTCACATTATTTTTGTCATTTATATTAAGCACCTTCAGCTTTCCTGTGTTTTTAAACTCTAGTTCACTAGATTGGCCAGATTTGGCAGACAAATTAGCACTTTTTTAGCTAGGGAAAAAGTAACCGTTCTCGGCTGGCCGGGAAGTAAGCACGCGCCTACAACCAAGCAAGAGCTAATTCGGATACTCAATGACACTTGGTAACATTACCCAAGAGAAAAATTAAAAACTGTATAAACAGTATGCCTCGTCGCATTGAAGCTGTATTATCTGCTAAATACAAAATACTGATTCGAATGAAAAGTCGTTCTTTATTGTAAAAACGCCCCAGTTCAATGTAGATTATAATTTGTTGAATAAAATTTATCATATATAATATGCTTCTATAAGATTTTACAAGAAAAATTTCTCAATATCAATGTGTATCGTAGTTGAAATAATAAAAAAGTAATTTTTTAACTTTGACCTACTAATCAGTATTTCGTATGGGAATCTTTAGCAGATAATACAGTTTCAATGCGTTGAGGCATACTGTTTATACAGTTTTTAATTTTTCTCTTGGGTAATGTTACCAAGTGTCATTGAGTATCTGAATTAGCTCTTGCTTGGTTTTAGGAGCGTGCTTACTGACTTCTGATTCGTGAAGTCCCAAACGTCGATGGCATTCATATCTAGAGAATTTCCCGGCCAGTCGAAAGCGGTTCCTTTTTCCCCAGCTAAAAACGTGCTAATTCGTCTGGCGAGTCCGGCGAATCTAGCGAACTAGGAGTCTAAAAACACAAGTACGCTCAAAGCACTTACAATAAATGACAAAAATAATGTGAAAATTGTAATTTTTTAGCTTTGGCCTAATAATATGACAAGCCACTGTAATGCAATTTAAAATGAGTTCGATGTCAAATTAACGTATACCAATAAACTGAAAACCGAGCGGAAACATATAGGAACTTTAATGTGGACAGAATGCATTAAGGAAGGAATAGGAGAATATTATACTTAATTTGTTTTACTGTGTAATTTATTTTTATTTTAGAGGTCATGCACAAATTTAACTTTAAATTAGTCACTTTTCCGTTACTTTTCTCGCACTCGATTATTTAATATGCTTTGTCAGAAAAATAAATATTACACGTAACTGAGGTGTCCAAAAATGGCACTTTTAAAGTATATATCATTAGAAGCAAAATTTCACGAAACGTATGAATCCATAAAGTCTCAGAAAAGTATTTTTAGTGAATTCTTTGGATATCTTATAAATTAGCATCTCCGGCTGGTTCAAAAGTTCTCAATTCTAAAATTCAAAACGGACAAACTAAAGCTTATGCAGAAAAGTTTCCATGAGATTTGTACACAGTATCTATTGTTAGCTTTAGTAAATTTCCCAAGTACACGATCCCTTGAATTAAGGGATTAAACCTACAGAGGTAAAGAAAAGCAGGTATATACTTTGGCAAGAGAGCAGGGCACTTCTAATTCTCCTGTTAGGTGTAATTGAAAGGCTGCAGCATACAAATTGAGTCCAGGCTATTCAGGTATAATTTTCGTAATGTACGAGTTGAGTCCCGGGAGGCATGAAGGCGATTGCCCTCTCCACTGCTCAATTCACCTGAACGCGTTCTGTGAGACCCATCCCACCTGTAAATAGTTTCACTTGAAAGCTTGTGAAAATTGAACGCTCGTCATGTCCTCTTTAAATAATGTAACTGACATCAATTCTATAAGTACGTTTATGTTAAGTGAAAAAGGGAAACCTCTCTTCGTGATACACAAAGAACAATTGTAAAGCATTTCTGAAACTGAATGATCATGGAAATGTAACTAAAAATGTATGTCATAACCACGACCCTGAAAGCGAGAATGTACGACATCAACAAACTTTGAGTAACGAACTAAAAAGAAAAGCATAATTGACACAAGAATTAGGGCCATCGCAGGAATATAAGAAGCACAATTCTGAAATCACTGCATTTTTAAAACTTTTGTTCGGGTTGCCGCTGCTGAATGCAACTGAAGTAGAAGACAGTTTCGTTGAGGATTTAATGTCGGTAATGCCGAATGATCAACGGATTGAAAAATTGTGTGACTACATCTTCGATACACATGTGAAGGCGGTAGCAGAATTTCCTCCAGCAGTATGGGCAGAGTGTACCTCTTCAACAAGAACAACTAAAAACGGCTGTGAGTCTTTTCATTCGAAACTAAACAAGAATTTAGCTCATCTCATCCAAATATATTCAAATTCGTAGAGATTTTGTTAAATGTAAAATCTGCAACGTACATAAAGCTTCGAAGCCAAGGTGTAAAGAGAAATGATATTTGGAAAAAGATGAATTTCTGAAAAAGGAAATATTTAAACGAAGTTGCGGAATTTTGAGTCGCGTGGAGTTTCTGAAATCAGTGTTGCAGAAGAACCTTCCCAAGACATAAGAACATTAATGAATGAATGTAGAAATCGATGTGTCGAATGGTTTTCAAGTTCATAATATCTAAAATTTTAACCCTTTTTAAGTTGAAACTAACCAGAATTTTTAACCGTACCTGTATTTTATATTTTTGGCATGTGCCTATACATTTAAATAAATAAAGTAAAGACAGTCCTAAGTTTGCATTACATTGGGAAGGGAAATTTTGGTTAGAGATGCTTGAATATATGGGGCATAATTCCTGAAGTGTACCCACCTCGAAAATGAAAGTTGTCCGATCGGGCTAAAAATTGGCCCAATTATAGTCCTATTAGATAGTACTCCTCACAC
>JAABKJ010007424.1:0-20986 GCA_011634705.1 Andricus grossulariae | reverse complement strand
ACACTTGACCTAGGGGTTCCTTTTAGACCCTAGTTGAACGCAATAAGATGATTTTTGGCGCAGATCAATTTAAATTAAGTTATTAATAATTTTGACTTTTTTTTAAATTAGTTTTTTTCAAAATCTCGAAAAATATTGATTTTGGAAAAAATGTTGTCTAAAAAAATTGTATATCTCGTCGAAACACATATTTTTTATATTTGTACTTTTTTGCTAATATTAATATTTTTCGAGAAAAATGACACAAATGAATTTTCAGATATTTTGTTGGAAAAGGGGGCGTTGGAACAGGGGTTCGGCTTGAGTGGGTGGAGAGGGTGTGGTTCACATCCACTCATGCCGAACCCCTTTTCCAACGACAAAAAAAACCACTCGTCCTAATCTTGGGTATTTTAAATGGCCCACACCCCCTCCCACCATTCATACCGACCCCTTTTCCAATGCCCCCTATTCCAACAAAAAATCTGATAATTCATTTTTGTCATTTTTCTTGAAAAATATCAATTTTAGAAGAAAAAAAAATAATAAATATGTGTTTCGACGATGCCCATTTGATCTCCGTCTACCTAGTTTCCCTCCCCCCGCTTCCCGACTTCCCCTCACGCAGCTGAAGGATCGCCAGACGCTGTCGCCGACCCTTGCCAACATGAGCACTGTTAAATATTTATGTTTTGTCAAATGATGATAAATGTAGACGAATTAGGATCAATGTAGGAAAATTTAGTTACGTTACCTCACTTTTAGTTACAATTACGAAATTTTCCAAAATACATTATATCTGAAAATTTCAAAACTAAGGTATTCAAATAGGAGCATTCGACTTATTGTTTTATAACAGTTTCATGGCCCAAAAAAACACTTTTAATTTTTTAATTATTTGTATCTTATTCCTCATTAGGTGCAAAGGCCCTGCTGGCGAGGGTCAACGACAGAGTCTGGCGATCCTTCAGCTGCGTGAGGGGACGTTGGGTAGTGGGGGTATAGCAAGCACGTAAACCGCGATCAAATCCTCCGTCTACCTGCTTGCTCCACTCCCACTACCCGACTACCCCTCACGCAGCTGCGGGATCGCCAAACGCTGTCGCTGACCCTTGCCAGCATGAACTCATTTGTACTAATAAGGAATAAAATAAGAAACATAAGAATTTTTTTATTTTGCAATTAGTAATTTAGAAATATTATATTCGAAATCTATCTTTCCTGGTACTTTCAAGGATATGTTTTTTTCCTTAATAAGTTGAAAAGCATAATAAGTGCAGATCCTTTTTCAGAAAAAAATTAATTAAAAATGATTTTTTATTTCTGTGTTGTCAAATGATGATAAATGTAGACAAATTAGGATGAATGTTGGAAAATCTAGGTACGTTACCTAATTTTTAGTTACAATTACGAAATTTTCCAAAATACATTCTATCTAAAAATTCAAAAACGGAGGTATTTAGATAAGAGAATTTGACTTATTGCTTTAGAACAGTCTCATGGCCTAAAAGACGACTTCTAATCTTGAAATTATTCTTATTTTATTCCTCATCAGGTGCAAAGGAACCCCCTGCCGTCAATGGTTGGCGACAGCGTCTGGCGATCCCTCAGCTGCATGAGGAGAAGTCGGGTTGTGGGGGTATAGCAAGCAAGTAAACCGTGATCAATTGCGCCGTCTACCTGCTTGCTCTACCCCCACTACTCGACTTCCCCTCACGCAGCTGAAGGATCGCCATACGCTGTCACCGAGCCTTGCCTTCGTCCTTTGTACTGACGAATAAAATACGAAACATTTTTCAATTTTGAAAGTAGTGATTTATAAATATTATTTTTTAAATTTATGATTTCTAATTACAGGTACATTCATACTGATGACCTTGGGCCTTCTGGGACTTGCATCTGGATGCTTGTTCCTGGTCTTCAACCCCTATGAGTTCATTTTCAAGTATAAAGTGACCTTCGGTGAGGGTGGGGAAATCTTCGATATTTGGAGATTAGCACCTGTCGATTTGTACCTCAAGGTTTATCTCTTCAACGTCACCAATCATGAGGAATACATGGCTGGTATAGACAAGAAGTTGAAATTCCAAGAAGTTGGACCATATGTGTACAAGTAAGTTTTTGTTTTAAGAATTCCTAGGGTGAAATTACACTCTACTCCCGATATAAGAACCCCCGGTTTACGATATTCCTAGAGCTAATGGCCTCCGCAGTTTCGTGGTGAGAGAAGACACGGGGCCGAAAGAGAGGCGGTGTTTAGTCAAGCGTGACAAACAGCTCGATCGACGCACTCTAAGCGCGTTAGTTGCATCAGGTTGCGTCATGCGTCCTAATTTAACATAAGTGATTCATGCGGCTATTTTAACCGAATAGTATGATTTTCTACCAAAAAAGATAACAATTTTCAACAAAATACATGAATTTTTTAACAAATAGTTTAATTTTGAACGAAATACATAATTTTTTAAACAAATAGTTTAATTTTCAACTAAGGAAGATCGATTTTGAACGGAAAATGAAGAATACAAATCTTCAGTTTAAAAAATTAATTTTCAACCAAAAAAACAAAAAATGTTCAACAACTAGTTAAATCTTTAGTTAAAGAGATCAATTTTCAACTAAAATGATGAATCTTCGACCGAAAAAAAAAAAATTTTCAACAATGTAGTTTAATTCTGTACAAAGTAGTTGAATTTTGAAGAAAAAAAAAAATTTAATAGTTGTTATTCCAAACAAAAAATATTTCCATTTTAAGTAAAAAACCATTCGAAAAAGACGAATTTTCAAAGAAGCAGTTGAGTTTTCAACCAGAAAGTTAAATTTTTTATCAAATTGTTAAATTTTCAAGTGAAAAATAAGAATTTTTAGCCAAAGAGTTCACTTTCAACCAGATAGTTAAATTTTCTACCCAATTGTTAAATTTTTAAGTCGAAAATACGATTCTTCTATAAAAAAAGTTGAATTTTCAACATAAAAATATAAATTTTCAATAAAAAAGTTAATTTTCAACCAAATTGTTACATTTTCAAGTGAAAAATACGAATTTTCCACTAAATAGTTGAATCTTTAACCCAAAAAGACGAATTTTCAACAATATAGTTGAAAATTTAATTTCAACCCAGAAATATGAATTTTCATCAAAAAAGTTAATTTTGAACCAAATAATAGAATTTTCTACCAAATTGTTAAATTTAAGGACAAAAGAAATAATTTTCTATAAAAAATTCAAATTCTCAACCCAAAGATATGAGTTTTCAAGAAAAAAGTTCATTTTCGTCCAAATAATTGAATTTTCAACCAAATAGTTCAATTTTCAACGGAATAGTTGAGTTTTCTATCAAAATTGTTTAATTTCAAAAACAAAAAGACGAATTTAAAACAAATTATTTGAACTTTTAACCAAAAAGGGTGATTTTTTAATAAAATTATTGAATTCGCAACAAAATAATTAAATCTTGAAACAAATAATAAATAATTTTAGGTAAAAAAGATGATTTTTCTGTCCCTAAAGACGAATTTTCAACAAAACAGTTGAATATTCGACGGAAAAAGACGTACGTTTAACAAAATAATTGAATTTTGATCCAAAAAGTTTCCTTCTACCCAAACAGTTAAATTTATTATCAAATTATTAAATTTTCAACAAAAAAGTTAATTTTCAACAAAATAGTTTAATTTTCAAATAAAACTAAGAATTTGCAAGAAAAAGTTAACTTTTAACCAAATATTTAAATTTTCAACCAAATAGTTCAACCATCAACCGAATAGTTGAATTTTCAACAAAAAAGTTCATTTTCAACAAAATAGTTGAACTTTCAAAGAAAAAAAAACATAAAACATTTGAATTTTCAACCAGAAAGGATGATCATTTACTAAAATTGTTTAATTCTCAACTAAATAAATAAATTTTGAAACAAATATTCAAAAAAGTTGACCAAAAGAAAAAAAAAATTACCAAAAACATAATCGTAGAATTTTAAACCAGAAAAGTTAACTTTTCCACAAAGAAGTTAATTTTCAACCAAGATGAAATTTCAACAACAAAAAGATGATATTTCTATCCATAAAGACAAATTTTCAACTATACAGTTGAATTTTCGACCGAAAAAAAGATCGTTTAACAAAATAGATGCATTTTTACCAGAATAGCTAAATATTCAACAAAATAGTTAAATTTCTGTACAAAAAATTTATTTTTAACCAAGAGAGATGAATTTTCAACCAAAAACAATTCGTTTTTAACAGTTGGAATTCAAGACAAAAATCGAGAACATGCGGAATTTTCTTGAAACAGGGGAAAAAAGAGGAATTCTTTAAAACTTGGCAAAATAGGGGAATAGGGGAAAGATTGAGAAGTCTGACAGTTTGTACTACTTTTGGGGTGACCCTGATCAGGTAAACTAATATGGGCCACACATGGCTTGTGACGCAATAATTACAAAATTATTGCGAATGATTGAGAAAAAAAAATTGTCAGAGAACTCACGAACTGGTCTGATAAATCTAGGAACTGGGAACTAGGATCGGTTGCACGTGGTCCGCACAGACGCTTGCATAAGCACGGAGCGTGTGTGAAGCGCGGTGCGTGTGGAAAGCGCAGTACGTGTGTGAAGCGCAGTACGTGTGTGAAGCGCAATGCGTGTGTGAAGCGAGGTGCGGGTGTAAAGAGCAGTGCGTGTGTGAAGCTCGAAGCGTGTGAAGCGCGGTGCGTGTGTGAAGCTCGATGCGTGTGTGAAGCGCGGTGCGTGTGTGAAGCGTGGTGCGTGTGTGAAGAACGGTGCGTGTGGAGAGCGCTGTACGTGTGTGTAGTCTGAAATTTTTAGGAACTGTTTGTAGAAACTTTAAACTTTTCATAAAAAAGTTCAAAATTTCTCCATACATCTCTCATAGATATAAGATTAAACATTAAATTTTTTTCTCAAATCCGAGACCTAGCTCGTGACTTTTTTATGCACAAATTTTTTCCGTTCATATATTAAATGAAAAAAAAAATTTTAATCACAGGGAGCTCATGGAGCACGGCAACGTGACATTCAATGATAATGGCACCTTGAATGCCATTCCACTTCATCCACTGGAATATGTTCCGGAACTGAGTGCAGGTGCGGAAGATGATCTACTGATACTGCCAAATATTGCCTTACTGGTAAGCAATTTTTTTGTTATTAAACCCTTCATTTTCATTATAACGAATATCCCAACTGGTAATCCAGGATTAATCCGGATAATCCAGTGTAATCCGTGGTAATCCACTTGTAATATGAAGTAATCCACTTATAATCTGGTACAGTCCAGTTACAATCTGGAGTAATGTACTTCTAATGCGGAGTAATCCACTTTTAAGTCGGAGTAATCCACTTCCAACGCGGAGTAATCCAGGATAATCTGCTTGTAATCCGGAGAAATTCGGAGTGATATTAGTATTTCCAGTGTAATCCAGCTCTAAACTGAAGTAATTAACTTGTAATGCAGAGTTATCCGATTTTAACATGGAGTAATCCACTTGTAATCCGGTATAATCCCGTTAAAAACTGGAGTGATGCACTTCTAATCCGGAGTAAACCACTTGTAATTTAAAGTAATCCAAGATAATCCACTTGTAATCCGCGACAATTCAGAGTGATATTATTATTTTGGAGTAATCCACTTGTAATCCAGAAAAATCGATTTTCAACTGAGGTAGTCCAGTTCTTATCTAAATTAATCCACTTGTAATCGGGAGTAATCCAGTTCTAATACAGAGTAATCAAGTTCTAATCCAGAGTAATCCATGATAATCTACTTTTAATCAAGAGTAATTCGGAGTAATCATATATTTTGGAGTATTCCAGTGTAATCCAACTCTAAGCTGAAGTAATTAACTTGTAATGCAAAATTATCCGATTTTAATCTGGAGTAATCCACTTGTAATCCGATTCAATACTGTTCTAATATGGCCCATTCCAGTTCTAAACCAGAGTACCTAATCCATGATAATCTACTTTAAATCCACAGTAATTTAAGTAATTCGTACTAATCCCAATATTCCGGAGTAATCCGAGTGTAATTCGCAGTAATCCACTTGTAATCCACTTCTAATTTGGAGTAATCCAGGTCTAACCTAGCGTTAAAAACTTGTAATCGGAGTAATCCACCTGTAATCCAGTTCTAATATGGAGTAATGTAGCTATAATCCAGAGTAATAAATTTGCAAGTGGAATAATCCACTATCATCTACTTGCAATGTAACGCAATTCGGAAGAATTTCCGTTCTTTGGAGTAATTCACTAGTAATACAGAGCAATCCACTTTTTAACTGAATTAGTCCAGTTCTATATTGAATTTATCTACTTGGAATCTGGAGTAATCCAGTTCTAATCCAGAGTAATCCCGAATACTCTACTTATAATCCGGAGTAATTCGGGGTACTCCTAGTTATACATTGGAGTATTCCCGTTCTAATCCGGAGTAATCTACTTGTAATCGGGGTAACCTGTTCTAATCCAGAGTAATCCACTTGTAATCGGGAATAATCCATGATTAACTACTTGTCATCAAGAGTAATTCGGAGTAATTATGTACTGGAGTTATCCACCTGTAATCCAGACTTATCCGTTTATATTCTAGAGTAATCCACTTGTAATCGTGAGTAATCCATGATAATCTACTTGTAATCAAGATTAATTTGAAGTAATTATATATTTTGGAGTAATCCACCTATAATCCAGTTTAATCCAGTGTAATCCAGCTCCAAACTGGAGTAATAATAAATCAAGTACATAATCCATAATAATCTACATTTAATCCATAGTAATTCAAGTAATTTGAAGTAATCCCACGTAGTTCAAAGTAATCCACTTTTAATCCACTTCTAATTTAAAGTAATCGACTTCTAATTCAGTGTAAAAAACTTGCAATCGGAGTATCCACTTGGAAACCGGAGTAATCCAGTTCTCATCAAAGTAATCCAGAGTAATCCAGAATAATCTACTTATAATCCGGCGTAATCCGCGGTACTTCCAGTTCTAAATTGAAGTATTCTTGTGCTAATCCGGAGTAATCTACTTGTAATCCGGTTATTTCCTAATCTAATCCAGAGTAATCCACTTGTAATCGGGAGTAATCCATGATTATCTACTTGCAATCAAGAGTAATTCAGAGTAATCATATATTCTGAAGTAATCCACCTGTAATCAAGACTCATCCAATTATAATCTGAAGTTATCCATTTATAATCCATAATAATCCATAATAATCTACATTTAATCCACAGTAATTCAAGTAATTTTAAGTAATACCTGTATTCAGAAGTAAGCCAAATATTTCAGGGTAATCCACATATATTTCGAAGTAATCCACTTTTAATCCACTTCTAATTTGTAGTAATCCAGTTCTAATCTAGCGCAAAAACTTGTAACGGAGTATCCACTCGGAAAACGGAGTAATCCACTTCTAATCCAGAGTAATCCAGGATAATCCATTTGTAATCCGCAGTAATTCGGGGTACTCCCAGTTCTAAATTAGAGTATTTCCGTTCTAATTTGAAGAAATCGACTTGTAATCCGCGAAAATCATGTTCTAATCCAGGGAAAGCCACTTGTAATCGGGAGTATTTAAATGATAATCAACTTGTAATCAAGAGTAATTCGGAGCAATCATATATTCTGGAGTAATCCACCTGTAATCCACGCTTATACGATTATAATCTGAAGTGATCCATTTGTAATCGTGAGTAGTCCATGATAATCTACTTGTAATCAAGAGTAATTCGAAGTAATCATATATTTTGGAGTAATCCACTTGGAATCCAGTGTAATCCATCTCTAAACTGGAGCAATCAACTTTTAATGCATGTTATCCGATTATAATCTGAAGTAATCTACTTGCAATCCGCTTCTAATTTGGAGTAATCCAGTTCTAATCTAGAGTAACAAAACTTGTAATCGGAGTAATCCAATTGTAAGCCAGTTATAATCTGAAGTAATTGAACTGTAATACAGAGTATATTAACCTTGTAAGGCGCAGTAATCCATCATAATCCACTTGTACTCCAGAGTAATCCACTTGTAATCCAGAGTAATCTCCTTTTAATCCAAAGTAATCCACTTGTCCTCCAGGGTAATCAACTTGTAATCCAGAGTAATCCACTTGTAATCAATGGGAATCCACCTGTAATCCAGGGGAATCCACCTGTAATCCAGCGGAATCCACTAGTAGTAATACAGGATAATCCACTTGTAATCAAGGGTAATCCACTTGTAAATCAGGGAATCCATTTGTAATCCAGAGGAATTCAGGGTAATCCAGAGTAATCCACTTGTAGTCCAGGGGGATCCGCTTGTAATCCAGATGGATCTACTTGTAATTCAGGGTAATCTACTTGTAATCCAGGGTAATCCACTTGTACTCCGGAGTAATCCACTTTTAATCCAGTTTAATCAAAGGTAATCCACTTGTAGTCCATGGTAATCCACTTGTGATCCAGGGCAATCCACTTGTAATTCAGGGCAATCCACTTGTGCCTCAGGGTAATCCACTTGTAATCTAGGGTAATCCGCTTTTAATCCAGGGTAACCAGGTGACCCAGGGTAATCCACTTGTAATCTAGGGTAATCCGCTTTTAATCCAGGGTAATCCAGAGTAATCCACTTGTAATCCAGGGTAATCCACTTGTAATCCAGCGCAATCCACTTGTGACCCAGGTAATTCGGAGTAATCCCGGCAGTCCAAACATTCACTTGTAATCCAGGGTAATTAATTAGAAATTCCGGTAATTCAAAATAATTACGGAAATCCATGTAATTAACCTGTAATCCAGAGTAATCCAGTTACTTCGGAGTAACTCACTTAGCTAATCCAAATAGTTTTCAATTATTTTTTTTAAATTCGTTTGTTTTTTTTTACTTGAAAATTAATTTTCTTGACTGAAAATGTTACAATTCCATATTTTGATCAAAATTGATGTTTTTTGATTGAAAATTGATGTAATTTTTAAAAAGTTGTCTTTTTCGGTAGAAAATTAATCTTCTTCATTGGCAATTTATGTTTTTAGGTAAAAATACAACTATTTGGTGAAAAATTAATCTACTCTGTAGGAAATTCAACAGCTTTGCTAAATTCCTTTTTTTTAATTCAACTGCTTTATTGAAAATGCTTCTTCTTGGGTTGAAAATTTAAATAATTTATTGCAAATTTATTTTTTTTCGCGTAAAAATTAATTTTTATAACTGAAACTTTAACTATTTCATTTTTGGTGTTAATTTGTCTTTTTTATGGAAAATTGATATTTTTATGGAAAATTCATCTTTTTTAGTCAAAGATTCAACCACTTTGTTGAAAATTCATGTATTTTATTCAAAATTCAACTATTTGTTCAAATGTTAATCTATTTGGTTAAAAACTCAATAATTTCGTTAAAAAATAATTTAAAAAATAATGAAACTTTGAAAAAATTTTTTTTAAGCAAAAATGAATTTTTTAATTTAAAAATTTAACTATAACAGTTAAATATTCATCATTTTAGTTGCAAATTGATCTTTTTTTTAATGGAAATTCAACTACTTGGGTAAAAGTTGAAATAATCTTTTAAAAATTTTATTTTTTTAGTTGAAGGTCCATTTCTTTGGTTCAAAATTTAACTATTTTGATGAAAAATCTTTCTTTCTTTGAAATCATTTTTTTGTTTATTAAAAATTATTTTTTTCACTGTGAGTTAAATTATTTTGTTAAAAATTGAACTATTTTATCAAAAATTAAATTATTTGTTCAAAAGTTCATCTATTTTGTTAAAAACTCAATAATTTCGTTAAAAAGTAAATTAAAAATAATAAAACTTTGAAAATTGTTTTTTTTCATAAAAATTAATTTTTTAATTTTAAAATTTAACTATGACAGTTGAAGATACATCATTTTAGTTGCAAATTGATATTTTTTTAAATAAAAATTCAACTACTTGGATAAAAGTTGAACTAATCTTTTAAAAATTTATTTTTTTTTGTTGAAAGTTCATCTCTTTGGTTGAAAATTTAACTATTTTGTTGAAAAATATTTCCGTTTTTCGAATCATTTTTTTGTTTGTTAAAAATAAATTTTTTTCACTGGAAATTGAATTATTGTGTTTATAATTCAAATATTTTCTTGAAATTTTTTCTTGAAAATTGCTGTTTTTGGTTGAAAATTTATTTTTTAATTTGAAATTTAACTAATACAGTTGAAAATTCATCATTTTAGTTTGAAATTAATATTTTTTATTTGAAAATGCAACTATTTGGCTAAAAGTTAAACTACTCGTTCAAAATTAATTTTTTTTCTGAACGTTCATCTATTTGATTGCAAATTTTTTTTTGGTAAAAAATTAATTTTTTTTACATAAATTAAACTATTTCCTTTTTGGTGGAAAAATTATATTTTTTAATTAAATATTCAATTGATTCTTTGAAAATGTATGTATTTTATTGAAAACTCAATTTAAGGCGGTATAATCTAAAAAATAAAACTTTGGTTGACATTTTTTTATTGTTAAAAATTAATTTTTTAATATAAAAATTTAATTACTACGGTCGGATTCTTCATTTTAGTTAAAAATTGATCTTTTCTAATTAAAAATGCAACTACTTGAATAAAAGTTGAACCTAATTTTGTTAACTAGAAATGTAATTTGTTTAAATTGTTCTTGAAAATTGATCCCTTTTAGTTGAACATTCATCTTCTTGGCTTGTAAGTTCAACAATATGGTTGATATTTTTTTTCTTTGTTGACTAAAAAATCTTTATTTATTTAATATTCATTTTTTTATTGAAAAATTATTCATTTTAGTTGAAAATTCATCTCTTTAGTTAAATATTTCATTTTTTTAAATTTGTTTGTTTCGTTGAAAATTAAGTTTTTTTTATTGAAAATGTACCTTCTTTATTTTTGTTTGAGATTGTATCTTTTTTAGTTAAAAATTAAATTATTTGTTTGGAATTGTCCATATTTTGTTAAAAATTTGTCTTTTCGGGTTAAAAATTCGACAATTTTTAGCAATTTTTTGGGGGGTTTTTCAACTGAAAATCTTTCTTCCTATAAAAAAAAAATAGCAGTAAGAAAAATATCATTCAATCAAATAAAAACATGATTTTTTCAAGTTTATTGATAATTAACAATGTGGCGGGTTTTTTTTTATGTATTTATATTATTTTATTTTTTGTTGCAGATAGGTTGAAAGTTTAAATATTTGGTTATACATATATATTTTTTTGTTTTGAAATTTTTATTATTTTGTTGAAAAATCGTATTTTGTTTTGGTTAAAATATCAACTTTTACTTTGTTTTTTTTTATGAATAATGATGCAACAAATGCAATAAAAATCAATTTTATCTGCTAGAAAAAAACATTAATTATATCCTAGATTATTTAAATAAATTTTTTTTTCATTTTACTAAAAATCTCTCTCTTTTTTTTTATTAAGTAAGTGATTCACCTGTCATTCAGAAGCTTCAGAAGGAAGGCTCAAGAGCATGAGTCTTTCCTTTATGTAACGATTTCAAGTAATACTGGCTGGCCTTGGCAAGGTTATTTTACGAAAGTACATTGCACTTTTTAACTTTTTTCTTGATTTAACAAATGACACTTCGTCTTTTTTTATTGAAAAATCAACTATTTTGTTGAAATTTCGTCTTTTTGGATAAATTCAACTACTTATTATGTGAAATTGAAAAATTTATCTTTCCTGTTTGAAAATTGAATGATATTGTTAAAAAATAAACAATTTGAAAATTAAAAATTGAAAATTCAACTATTTTTGTAGAAAATTCAGATTTTTCGTTGAAAATAAACTTTTTTGTTGAAAATTTATATGTTTGGGTTAAAAATTCAAATCGTTCTGTAGAAATTTCGTTTTTTGGGATAACTTAACTTATTTTTTATTTAAAAGTTGAACATTTATCTTGAATGTTTGAAAATTGAATGATTTTGTTGAAAAATCAACAATTTTGTTAAAAAGTCATTCTTTATGGTTGAAAATTCATTTTTCTGGTTTGAAAATTCCACAATTTAGTTTAAAAAATTTTTTCTTGACTGAAGGAATTTTTTAAATTGAAAAATCAACTATTTTGTTGAAATTTCGTCTTTTTGGATAAATTCAACTACTTTTTATGTGAAATTGGAAAATTTATCTTTCCTGTTTGAAAATTGAATGATATTGTTAAAAAATAAACAATTTTAAAATTAAAAATTGAAAATTCAACTATTTTTGTAGAAAATTCAGATTTTTCGTTGAAAATAAACTTTTTTTGAAAATTTATATGTTCGGGTTAAAAATTCAAATCATTTTGTAGAAACTTAGTTTTGATTGAAAATTTAATGATTTCTTTGAAAAATCAACAATTTTGTTTAAAAGTCATTCTTTTTGGTTAAAAATTCATTTTTCTGGGCTGAAAATTCCAGAATTTGGTTGAAAACAAATTTTCTTGGCTGAAAGATTTTTTTAAATTGAAAAATCAACTATTTTATTGAAAATTCGTCTTTTTGGATGATTTCAACTATTTTTTATGTAAAATTAAAAAATTTATTTTTCATGTTTGAAAATAGAATTATTTTTTTTGACAAAACCAAAATTTTGTTAAGAAGTCATCATTATTGAAAATGTGACTATTTTTATGAAAAATTCACATTTTTGGTTGAATATTAATTTTTTTGTTGAAAATTTAAATTTTTTGTTGAAAATTTAAATTTTCGGGTTGAAAATTCAACTACTTTATAGAAAATTCATCCTTGGGATGAATTCAACAATTTTGTATTTAAAATTAAAAAGTT
Source organism: Andricus grossulariae (assembly GCA_011634705.1). Taxonomy (NCBI): domain Eukaryota; kingdom Metazoa; phylum Arthropoda; class Insecta; order Hymenoptera; family Cynipidae; genus Andricus; species Andricus grossulariae. The sequence goes on along the minus strand of JAABKJ010007424.1, from coordinate 8,232 downwards.
TATATTTCATGGTTGAAAGTGTTATACATTTTTTTTTAATTTAACGTTCTTTTTGAGAATTCAACAATTTTGTTAAAAAGTCATTCTTTTTTGTGGAAAATTTATTTTTCTGGGTTAAAAATTCCATAATTTGGTTAAAAAAGAATTTTTTGACTGACAATTTTTTTTTAACTGAAAAATCAACTATTTTGTTGAAAATTCATCTTCTTTGGATGAATTGAACTATTTTTTATTTAAAATTTAAATATTTATTAATTGAAATATTAAATATTATATTCTTTGTTGAGAATTCATCTTTCATGGTTGAAAATTTTAATAATTGGTGAAAAATTTAATGTTTTTGTTGAGAATTCAAAATTTTGTTAAAAAGCCATTCTTTTTGTTGATTTTTTTTTGTTTTTGTTATTTTTGTTGAATTTTCCACTTATAAAGATAAATTTCCAACCAAAACTGTAATAGTTAAATTTTAAGATAAAAAAATTAATTTATGCCAAAAAAGATGAAATTTCGACAAAAAATTAAATTTTTAACCAAAGTGGTGTATCTTAAAAAATTAAATTTTAAACAAAGTAGTTCGACCGTTGAATTTTCAACCAAGAAAATTAATTTTCTATAAAAAAACGAATTTTCAGCAAAATACATTTTTAACAAATTTTTTTAATTATAAAGCCAAAAATAAGAATTATCTGCAATCAATTGAATTTTCAAACAAAAATATGAATTTTCAACAAAAAAGTTAATTTTTAAAAAACTAGTTCAAACTAAATAAGTTGAATTTTCACACAAAAAAAGGAGTTTCTAAAAAACAGTTGAATTTTGAACCCGAAAATATGAATTTTCAACAAAAAAATTAGTTTTCAACAAAATATTTGAATATTTTACCAAAATGAATGGCCTTTTACCAAAATTGTAAAATTCTCAAGAAAATAATTAAATTTTCGAACAAATAATAAAAATTATTAACCAAAAAAAGATTCATTTTCACCAAAAATATGATTGTAGACTTTTAAACCCGAAAAAGTAAATTTTCAAAAATAAAGTTAATTTTCAACCAAGATGAAATTTCTACAATAACAAAATAGTTGAATTTTTAACCAAATAATTAAATTTTCAACCAAATTGTAGAATTTGTAAACAAAAATATAATGGTAGACTTTTTAACCAAAAATAGTTGGTTCTTCTTATCGGGGCAAATTTAACAAAATTAAATTAAATTATTACTGTTTTAAAATAAAAAATTCAATTTTTCACCAAAACTATACGAGATACGAAAAAAATATTTGAAAAGGAAGATTCATCTCAAAAAGATCTACAAATTTGCTTCCAACTATTTTTTTGATAAAACGCACAGTTTTTGGTTTTAATCGTGAAAATTTTTATTTAAAAAAATTCCATTTTTTGGTCAAACTATGCAAGGTACGAAAAAATGTTAATAATAAAAATTATTTGTTTTAAAAATTACTACAAATTTGTTTTAAAATATTTTTAATAATGAACTGTGGTGAGTTTATGTCGGAGCATTGACCTTCGCTATTAATTTCTAATAAAGATAATAATGACGTAATTTCTCTTCCTGATTTTCTCTTATCTCCACGAGTGCATAACCGATTACAATGATGCGTCATTTATTTCCACTCAAGTGCAAAGTGTCACATCGTGTATGCATATAGATTTTTATTTTTTTTATTTTTAAACTTAATTATGCCAGACTTGATACGATTACCTCACATTTATCATAAAAGAATTAAGAAACGGTTTTGTTATTGAATTGTTTAAACATTCATTTTATTGGTTGAAGATTGAACTTTTTTTTTGTAAATTAATTTTTTCAACTTTTTTTTAAATTTTTTTCCATATTTCATTTTTGGCTAGATCGTTTTTAGTTGGATATTCAACTAATACATTTTTCATTTAATTGTTTAAACATTCATTTTATTGGTTGAAGATTGAAATTTTTTGTATAAAATTCGTTATTTTTTGGTTGAAAATTAATTTTTTTTAACTGAGAATTTAAATATTTTATTTTTTGTTATAAATTTTTCGTTTTTATTTTTTAGTTGTATATTCAACTATTAAATTTTTCATTGAATTGTTTTAATATTCATTTTATTGGTTGAAGATTGAACCCTTTTTTTTGTAAAATAATTTTTTTAACTTTTTTTTTAATTTTTCAATTATTTTATTTTTGGTTAGATCGTTTTTAGTTCGATATTCAACTATTGAATTTTTCATTAAATTGTTTAAACATTCATTTTATTGGTTGCAGATTGAACTTCTTTGTTAAATTTTTTGTTGTTTTAAGTTATTTTTTTTTAACTAAGAATTTAAATATTTAATTTTTGGTTAGATCGTTTTTAGTTGGATATTCACAAAATAATTAAATTTCAATAAAAAAATATGAAATTGAAAAAAGGGTTTAATTAATAAAAAAAAGTCGAATTTTCAACAAAATAGTTTATTTTTTACCTAGAAAAGATGTATTTTTAACTAAAATTATGAATCTTCAGTAAAAAAATGAGTTTGTATGGTAAAACCGTAAAAAATAAGAATTTTTAACAAAATATTTGATTTTTCTGTCAAGAAAGAAAAAAATTTCAACCATATTCTTGAATTTTCAACCTGAAAATACGAATTTTCTACAAAACAGTTAATTTTCAACAAAATATTTCAATTATCAGGTAAAAATTAATTTTTAAACAAAAAAATAATTTTTAACTTCAATTATGAACTTTCAAGGAAAAATGTAATAGTTGATGTTAAAAAAAAAAGAATTTAATTAAAAATTAAAAACAATTTGATTTAACCAAAATAGACGAATTTTCAACAAATCACATCAATTTTTAACGAAATAGTAAAATTTTTAACTAGTAAAGAACAATTTTTAATATAAATAATAAAAAATATGAAATTTAAATTGAAAAATAGTGAAATTTATCCAAAAAAGACGAATTTTCTACAAAATAGTTTAGTTTTTACCTAGAAAATACTAAATTGTTGCATTTTCAAGTCAAATAGACAAAAAGAGATGAATTTCCAACTAAAATTACGAATTTTCTACCAAAACCATGAATTTTTAATCTAAGACGATAAATTTTCTTAAAAAAATACTTAAATTTGTCAAAAAAAGAAGAATTTTCAACAAAATAGTTAAATTTAAATAAAAAATAATTGAAATAATAAAAAAAGACAATTTTTCAACAAAATAGTTACATTTTGAGCCAAAGTGATGAATTTTAAACTAAAATTGAAAATCTTCAACAAAAAATTGAAATTCAATTTTAGGCTAAAACGACGAATTTTCCAAAAAATAGTTAAATGTATAATAAAAAAAAAAGATTTTTCAACAAAATAGTTGAATTTCCATAAAAAATATGAAATTTAAATAAAAAATAGTTATAATACTAAAAAACAAAACGAATTTTCACCAAAATAGTTTATTTTTCACCTAGAAAAGATGAATTTTCAACGAAAATTATGAATCTTCAGTAAAAAAAATGAGTATGCTGAAACGACGAATTTTTTACAAAATAGTTAAATTTATCAAGAAAAAAAGAAGATTTTTCAACAAAATAGTTTATTTTTCACCTAGAAAACAATAAATTGTTGAATTTTCAAGTCAAAAAGACAAAAAGAGATGAATTTTCAAATAAAATTATTAATCTTTAACCAAAAATGTGAATTTTTAAGCAAAAACGACGAATTTTTATAAAAAATTGTTAAATTTATCAAAGAAAGAAGAATTCTCAACAAAATAGTTCATTTTTCACCTAGAAAATACTAAAAATATGAAATTTAAATAAAAAATAGGTAAAATAATTAAAAAATACGAATTTTCAACAAAAATGATGAATCTTCAACCAAAATCATGAATTTTTAAGCAAAAACGACGATTTTTCTAAAAAATAGTTAAATTTCAATATAAAAAAAAATCAAATTTAAATAAAAAACAGTAAGATTTATCAAAAAAGAAGATTTTCCAACAAAATAGTTACATTTTCATCGAAAGTGATGAATTTTAAACAAAAATTATAAATCTTCAACAAAAAAAATTAAGTTTGAGGATAAAACTAAGATTTTTCTACAAAATATTTAAATTTTAATGAAAAAATATGGAATTTAAATAAAAAAATAGTTAAATTTATCAAAAAAAGAATTTCCAACAAAATAGTTACATTTTCAGCAAAAGTGATGAATTTTAAACTAAAATTGTAAATCGTCAACAAAAAAATTAAGTTAAAGGATAAAACGTCGATTTTTCTACAAAATAGTTAAGTTTTCAAAAAACAATGAAATTTAAATTAAAAATAGTTAAATTTATCAAAAAAAGAAGAATTTTCAACAAAATATTTTCATTTACTTTCAAAGTGATAAATTTTAAACTAAAATGATAAATCTTTGGAAAAAAAATTCAGTTTCAGGTTAAAACGCCGATTTTCCAGAAAATAGTTAAATTTTAATCAAAAAAGATAAAACTTAAATTAAGAATAGTTAAATTTATCAAAAAAAGAAAATTTTTCAACAAAATAGTTACATTTTCAACCAAAGTGATGAATTTTAAACTAAAATGATAAATCTTTAACAAAGCAATTAAGTTTTAGGCTAAAACGACGATTTTCTATAAAATAGTTAAATTTGATATAAAAAAATATGAAATTTAAATAAAAAATAGTTAAAATACTAAAAAAAAGACGAATTTTGTACAAAAAAGTTTATTTCTCACCAGAAAAGACTAAATTGTTGAATTTTTAAGTCAAAAAGACAAAAAGAGATGAATTTTCAAATAAAATTATGAATTGTCAACCAAAAACATGAATTTTTAAGCAAAAACGACGATTTTTCTACAAAATAGTTAAATTTCAATCAAAAAAGATAAAATTTAGATAAAAAATGGTTAAATTTATCAAAAAAAGAAGATTTTCCAATAAAATAGTTACATTTTCAACCAAAGTGATAAATTTTAAACTAAAATGATAAATCTTCAACAAAAAATTAAGTTTCAGGCTAAAACGACGATTTTTCTACAAAATAGTTCAATTTTAATTTAAAAAATATAAAATTTAAATAAAAAATAGTTAAATTTATCAAAAAAAGAAGAATTTTCAACAAAATAGTAACATTTTCAACCAAAGTGATGAATTTTAAACTAAAATGATAAATCTTCAACAAAAAAATGAAGTTTAAGGATAACAAGACGAACTTTCTACAAAATAGTTAAATTTTCATTAAAAAATATGAAATTTGAATAAAAAATAGTTAAATTTATCAGAAAAAGATGAATTTTCAACAAGAAAGTTACATTTTCAGCGAAAGTGATGAATTTTAAACTAAAATTGTAAATCTTCACAAAAAAATGAAGTTTAAGGATAACACGACGATTTTTCTACAAAATAGTTCAATATTAACCAAAAAAGATCAAATTTAAATAAAAAATAGTTGAATTTATCAAAAAAAGAAGAAGTTTTAGGAAAATAGTTTATTTTTCACATAGAAAAGACTAAATTGTTGAATTTTCAAGTCAAAAAGACAAAAAGAGATGAATTTTCCAATAAAATTATCAATCTTCAACCAAAAACATGAATTTTTAAGCTGACGACAAATTTCCTAAAAAAAATAGTTAAATTTATCAAAAAAAGAAGAATTTTCAACAAAATAGTTACATTTTCAGCCAAAGTGATGAATTTTAAACTGAAATTATAAATCCTTAACAAAAAAGTTAAGTTTTAGGCTAAAACGACGATTTTTCTACAAAATAGTTGAATTTCAATCAAAAAAGATCAAATTTCAATAAAAAACAGTTAAATTTATCAAAAAAAGAAGAATTTTCAACAAAATAGTTTCATTTTCAGTCAAAGTGATCAATTTAAAACTAAAATTGTAAATCTTCAACAAAAAAATGAAGTTTAAGGATAACACGACGAATTTCCTACAAAATAGTTCAATTTTAATTTAAAAATGTATGAACTTTAAATAAAAAATAGTTAAACTTATCAAAAAAAGAAGAATTTTCAACAAAATTTTAAACTTAAATTGTAAATCTTTAACAAAAAAATGAAGTTTGAGGGTAAAACGGCGAGTTTTCTACAAAATAGTTAAAAGTAATTGAAAAATATGAAATTTAAATAAAAAATAATTAAATTTATCCGAAAAAAGAAGAATTTTCAACAAAATAGTTCTACTTTCAACGAAAGTGATGAATTTTAAACTAAAATGATAAATCTTCAACAACAAAATTAAATTTTGGGCTAAAACGATGATTTTTCTACAAAATAGTTAAATTTGAATGAAAAAAATATGAAATTCAAACAAAAAATAGGTAAATTTATAAAAAAAAAGAAGAATTCTCAACAAAATAGTTTCATTTCCAATCAAAGTGATGAATTTTTAACTAAAATTGTAAATCTTCGACAACAACAAAATAAAGTTGAAGCATAAAACGACGATTTTTTTTACAAAATAGGTGGATTTAAAGAAAAACAAATGAAATTTAAATAAAAAATAGATAAATTAATCAAAAAAGACCATTTTTCAACCAAATAGTTTATTCTTTATCTAGAAAAGACTAAATTGTTGAAATTTTAATTCAAAAAGACAAAAAGAGATGAATTTTTAACTAAAATTATTAATCTTCAACCAAAAACATGAATTTTTATGCTAAAACGTGAAATTTTCTAAAAAATTGTTAAATTTATCAAAAAAAGACGAATTTCCAACAAAATAGTTAAATTTAATTTAAAAAATGTGAAATTTAAATAAAAAATAGTTATATTTACCAAGAAAAGAAGAATTTTCAGCAATATAGTTACATTTTTAGCCAAAGTGATGAATTTTAAACTAAAATTGTAAATTTTCAACAAAAAAATGAAGCCTAAGGATACATTTTTTGAGTAAATTGGCCAGAAGATAAGAAATTCGTGTGAGTGGGTCAATATGTATTATTTAAATGTAAATTCGAGCCTCCTAATATGCCTGATTGAATAAAAATAAATGAGCTGAATTTAAACAAATTTTAAAACGTTAGAAAATATGTTAATTTTCTCGTTTTATTTTTAGCCCAGATAATAAAATAATAAAAATAATGAAAAAAAGCATTCGAAAATGTTCCAAGACCTAAAAATTCCTGCAACAAGTTTCAGTCGAAAGACGTCATCGCGATCACGTATCAGAAAAAAAAGTATGGTTGTTGTAAATCCTGAATTCGAGGCGCACATAATGGAAATATTCCAGTGGGATCCGTTTTAATCCTAAAAATAGAATTAATTGTCCAAGAATGGAAATATTTTGTTTCCAAGAGGAAATGTTTTTTAAATTTCATTTACTTATTTGAAACAACAGGGAAATGAAAAACCTTAAAATCAGGGAAAAGTCAGGGTTTTTTTATCAGGGAAAAAACGGGGATTTTGAAAAACTAATTTGCAAAAGTCAGGGAATTTTTCTCAAATCACTTTCTTCTCACTTTTTTAATATAAAGTAACTATAGTGTTTTTTTTTTAATAAAAAGGTCGCTTTTTATTCAATAAATTATCCGATGGGTTAACAAATATTAAATGCATGTCTAAACCTATTTTTAGTATTTTCTGATTTTCTTGAAACATTTTTTAATATTTCAGGATGTTTCAAAAAGATTTCTAAAATTTGTAACAGATTTCAATAATTTGAGGGGATTTCAAGGGAATTCGAAGGGTTCTTAAGATTTTAGAGTATTTTTAAATTTTTTATGGAATTTTCACGAGGTTTAAAAGATTCCAAGATATTTTTCTTAGGTTTTGATAATTTAACGGGGTCCCAAGTATTTTAAAGACGTTAGGCATTTTTTTAAATACCAATGAATTTTGAATAGATTTAGATATTTTAAAGGGATTCCAAGGAATTTTAGTGACTTTAGAGAATTTTTAAAAATTCCAAAGAATTTTGAAGTGCTTTCAAGGATTCAAAGGCATTTTTAATTTCAATAATTTAGGGGATTCTAAAGTATTTTAAAGACTTCAGAGTATTTTTTAAAAATACCAAGGAATTTTGAATAGATTTCAATAATTCCAAGGGATTCCAAAAAATGTTTAATACTTAGGGTATTTTTAAAAATTCCAAGGAACTTTGAATAGATTTTAATAATTTAAAGGGATTAAAAATGATTTTAAAGAGTTTAGATCATTTTTAAAAATTCCAAGGAATTTTGAATAGATGTCAATTATTTGAAGGGATTCCAAAGGATTTCAAAGACTTTAGGGTATTTTT
>JAABKJ010007423.1:0-20986 GCA_011634705.1 Andricus grossulariae | reverse complement strand
ATATATATATATATATAAGTATTTCTTCCGAAGGGAGCAACTGCCATTAATGAAAATGATACGAGCTCCCCATAGAACCGCTGTAAATCAAGCCTATAGTCACATTTCACGACCTCAAGTTGAGTGGCCACAGGGCACGATAAAACCACAACGGCTCTGTGCATCTACATCGCAAGTGCCTCGGCACGTTTTTGGTACGCGGGTATGGCTTTGAGATATCGAACTATTGATAGCTTTGCATCGCTGAAATCAACGGTCCGACTTTTCCTTTTCCCTCTCCTTTGCTGTGATGTTGCAGACGGCCGGAGCCGCAAATTTGATCACAAATATAGTTCGTTTCTCAGAGTCCTGAAGAACGATGTGAGGCCTCGATTGTGCAATAGAGTCTGCTGTTCTATACTTGTGGTTTCAGAAAATTCGGCACTTCTCGTTCTAGACAATTGACTATCTCCCTCGGAGCGCTCGGAAGGGCGTGAGGCGGCCAACAGAGTGAGTGACAAAGATGGTAGCTGAGCACTCTTAGGGCCGTATAGTTTGGTGGAATTACGTCGTTCCCGCGTGAGTGTGTCACCTGGATAATGTTAGCTGAAGTTTTAGGTACTCAGCGTGTGCTTCATATTAGCCTTAGAGGCGACTAACGGTGGAAATCACATCTTTCTGGTACGCAAAAATAATGAGAAATCTAGATTAAGTAATGCATTCCATTCACTTCTAAGGTTGAGATTCAGGCCAAAGGTCTCGGCCGTATGCTCCGCAGCTTTGTAAAGAAATGCTTCTTTGCCAATCATCTCGTGATTCCTGAGCATTTTCAGGAGAGGAGCATTTTCATTTGTGATGATGTAAGCTGTAGCTCAGGATAATTCGGTTGTACAGACATTAGGGTTTGAGAAGTCCAATCCCGCGTTAACGTCGTGGGATCGCATCCCACGAGAAAATAGTTCTCACGAAAGTTGTGGTGTCTGGTCCAAGGAATCTAATAGTGACCTTCATTTTGACTCCAAGGTCATTTTCGACAGTCATTTCAAGGTCAATATTTTTTTTTTGAACTCAAATCCCTATTTTTTATCCTGGAAATAAAAAAAGCGGAACATTTAACGTTCAAATATGTATTTTGACCTTCCGCCAAAATGACCTCTAAGGGTCATTTAAAGGTCATTTTCGTGTAGGAATGAATCTGCCCTGAATAACTTGCCAGGATCACATCCTATGAGTCAATGGTTCTGAAACAAGTTGTAGGGTTTGGACCAAGGAATCTAATGATCACCTTGGCCTTGACTTTATTCTTTGACTTTTAATTTGTATACATTTGATTTCCTTCATTTAAAAATCTTTGTAAGTTTTGTTAATCATACATATTTAAAATCGATAGTTTGAACTTGAACAAGGTACAAATATTTGTTGCTGACCTCAGTAAAACCAGACTCTCGACGAGGACGTGTCAGCTGTTGACTCCATTTTTTTCTCTCGTCTGTCTGTCGTCGGTATGTCTTCTGCCTGTTTTCTTTTTTGTTTTTCTGTCTGTCTGTCGTCGGTCTGTTGAATTGTTTTTTTGTTCGTTAACAAGAGTCAAATAAAGTTTTATCATTAATGTTCGAAGTGTCCACCATTTTGGATTTGGCAGTACCCCAGACGTTTATAAAATGATAAAGTTGCATCTAAAATAACTTGCTGATCGATTAGAGTAGCCTCTTTAATAATGCGACGTCGCAGTTCATCTGAATGTTCAAGCTTTGTCGCTTGAACTTTACTTTTTAAATAGCCCAATGAAAATAGTCAAGTGGAGATAGATCCAACGATCGCTCTGGCTAAATTGAAAATGGTGGACACTTCGAACATAAATTATAAAATTTTACTTGACAGTTAACAAGAAACAAACAATTCAAGAGACAGACGACAGACAGCCGACAGGCAGACGACTAACAGACAGACAGACGACATGCAGACGACATGAAGACGACAGACAGATGACAGACAGACGACAGACAGACGACAGAAAAAAATGGAGTCAACACCTGACACGTCCTCGTCAAGGCTCTGGCTTTACTGAGATTAGCCACAGATGTTCACACTTTATTGAAGTTTGAATTATGGATTTTAAATATGTATCATTGAAAGAACATAAAAAGATTTTTAAATGGAGAAACTAAAATTTGTACAAATTAAAAGTCAGAGATTAAAGTCAAAGTCAAGGTGAGCATTAGATTCTTTGGAACAAACCCTACAACTTTGGTCTGAATCATTCACCTTATGAGATGTGATCCTGGAAAGTTATTTAGGGCAGATTCATTGCTATACTAAGATGACATTCAAATGACCTTTAGTGGTAATTTTGGCCCAAGTTCAAAATACTTTCTGAATGTAAAATTTTCCGGTCTTTTTATTTTCGTAATAAAAAATAGGGTTTCCATTTCAAAAAAATATGTTGATCTCAAAATGACATCGAAGTGAGAATCAAGATCTCAATTAGATTCCTTGGAACAAGCCCTACAACTTTTGTCAGAACTATTTTCTCGTAGGATGTGATCCTTGAAAGTTATTCAGGGGTATCCATACTTTTGGTACACCCTATTTTTATCTAATGGGTGGGAATTTTCCAGGATCGCAAGCTCGTCCCTCGCTTAAAGAATCACCCCTAACATGTAGAGTAAAACCGAAACCTTCTCTACTGATTTTATATCCTTACTGAGGCTCTCAAGCACGCCTAGTTATATATAGCTCTTTTCAGCTTCGAGGTGTTTGCTAACACTCATATCAACGAACTTGCTTCAGATAAATCTTTTTCAGTGCGAGAGATAGAAACAGAAGTGTGATTCAAAAGAGAAGAATGCTCATGGTATCGTCCTGAAAGTCGGCTTTCTGGAAGGTGACGCTATTCGTTGTCACACGATTATTCCCAGATAATGTAGTGAATCTAAATTTCCGAAGGGGCATCAATCTTCCTATGTATCCCACTGGGTGTGGATAGACCTTCAAGCTTTCTAACAAGTAGATGATAAGTACATGGGAGTTTGAATCAAAAGCTTTCCGGTAGTCAATCCAGGCCACTGACAGAACTTGCTGATGGGTTGCTGCGTCTTTGCAGACGCACCTGTCAATTAACAGGTTCTCGCGGCATCCTGATACACTTTTTTTGAGCCACTTTGTTCGTACATTTCTCATCACACAAGCTGAATTCTTTGAAAATTGCTGTTGCTTAGCACAGCTGTAATGATCTTATACAGTGTGTTCAAACAAGTTATCTGCCTGTAATTCTCTGGATTGGGCAAGTTGCCTTTGTTCGGCAGGAGTATAGTGCGTCCTAACATCAGCCACTGCGGAATAAGCGTTTCCGTCCTGAAGCGGAGAAATTCTCAGTGCTCCTCAGTGCTTTCTTCTCCTCTTTAGCAGTGATTATTGGATATTCCTTCTCAGATGTGATGAGGTTGTCGCATAGCTCCTTAAAGAAAATTATATTTCCTGTGTTTTTTCTTTGATTATGGTGGGACCTCGTAAACCTTTCTTCAAATAAGTTTCGAACTCAACCGGCTTAGGCGAATTTTTGACAGGAGCAGGGAGATCGCTGAAAGGGCAAGATTTGTCAGCGCCAAACTGTCGTTTCTTCCTGATCCATCACTCTTCTGCATTCTCCTCCTTGCGTCAGATAACACCCGTATGTTTTTAACAATGTGCTGTTTGATTGTTGATAGCTTTGACCTTTCCGTAAACGGCCTACCAGATTTTATGTAGCAAATCACACACTCAAAACCAGAAGCATTCTATTTAGCCCAGCCAATCTTCTTGTTCACTGGATGCAAGTGTCTTTTAGTCTTGTGTTCCATCTTCGATCTCAACCTAGACATTGTTGAAAAGGGAAGCATCCATTTCAGCCAGATCTCAAAGCTTGGGAGGAATCTGGTCGTAAATATTCTTTCTTGCCCTGAAATTGTTATAATCTCTCAGGGGGTGCATTTTTTCCGCGATTAGTCCTAATGTCGCTTCCTCCTTTTCGACTGCGGCTCGTTCATGCAGTGTTTGGGGAAGCGCTTCGCGTTCGCAGCGAGTGCGCGACAGGTATTCAGCTTGATTTTGCAAGGACCGTTCCGAAACGTGCTGAAGCTCAGGGTGTTTCAGGCACCACAGAGTGTACAAGCGCACCATGAAGCCTCTGTGAACAGGGATATCGCTGCCATCATAGCAGTACATCTAGTCATCCATCTGTTGATCCGTCGACTCAATTGTGTAAGCGATTCGTTTGCCCGTCGTCGTGTTTCCATTTAAATTATTTTCAGCTGGGTCAGGTGGACCTATCCCCGGACAATTGTCCGCGACTATTTATTAAGTATTTCAAACATATTCAGTAGGATACCCTTGATGCAGGGATCCTCTATCTACAACCTGAGGACGTGTCTGGTTGATTTGTCATAGGCCGGCCGGTTTGATTCTAAAGGAATCACACCAAAAAGTATAGATAGATAGAAAGATAGATATAGAAGCATAGATCTTACATCATATGGATTATTGATGACACTTTCATGAGCTTTCTCCTTAATCTCCTTATCATCATTAATGAAAGTTTCCTGAGTCGCAGCTTCAAGAGTTTGGGCCACCTTTTCTGGAGATAGAAAATAAATCTAATAAATATTAATAAATCTACGGGTATTAGTTATGAGCTATTCAAGGTCGTATTTGAATAATAAAAGAAACCAAAAAGTTTCACAAAAAAGAAATCTGATAATGTACTACGAGCTCCTAATCCGATTGTGTGAGAAATTCAGTAAAATATTGGTGCTTCGTTCAAACCAAATATCAGAATTCAAAGTAACCTGAATGGAAATATTATTGGCCAATGCATTAGAATTGAAGGTAGAACAGATATTATTTTTTCAAATGTATGTTTCATAAGATACTACTGGAAATTACGTATTGCTTGCCCGTGTTCCTTTGAATAATCTTCAATATGCCTGTAACAAAAAGAATTATTTTGTGAAAAGAGTACATTCTAAGATTTGTTCTTTCACGTGAAATATTATTATTAGTGGGCATCACAAAATTTGTTTGCATATATTTTTTCTATCATACGAGAATGATGATTATATCTATTTGATATATTTCACGTTTCTGGCAGACATTAAAATTCATGTATTAAATCTAAAAGCAATGAAATATTTGGATAATTTTCAACCAGTCCAAGAAGGAAAAAAAATTTTTGAGCAAAAAAAAAAGAATTTTGCTTCTTCTATATGGGTAATTTTCCACAGACCGGGCACTTCGGTGTCCATGAATTATATTATTAAATGGAATTATTGCATTATTGTCAAAATTTTTAGTATGTTTACTTTAGTACCCCATAACATTTTTCAAAGTACAACTTAGTTTATATTATTCTAATTTAAAAAAAATAGCTAAAATCTTTTTTATGCAATAAATTAAAAGAAATGTTTTTCTTCATTTATACCTAGTATGTATTGTCTATTATACTATTGCTAATTTGTGTTCCACAAGCCTTTGCAATGAATTGTAGCCTAAATATATTTACAAGTTCATGTTTTAATAGTAGTTAGTTTTAGAACGGACGAGGAGCCCATGAAAAGATCTTTTGGCGCTCAAGCTATACAGCCTATTGTGCCACATGTGTTTTAGTAGTAACAAACCCTAAAAGGAATCAGTTTGAGAAAATATATATTTTTTAATTTGCGTTTTTTGAAAGTGCCTTCTGCGTGGAAAATAACCCATATACGAGGTCTTTCTCGAAAGAATCCGACCTTGTCGTGTACCAGAAGTAGGTGTTGATTCTGATCAATGGATATGATATCCTCTTCAAAGTACTCTCCTTTGGAAGTTAGAGCTTGTACAGGAACCTCATTGGTCAAAACACTTCCACTATACTACTAATCTACCTCCATGGAACTGCGCCCTGATAAAAAGGCACATATTCATCATAGCCTTGGCCAAATGGGTACCGCATTAGCGGCTAGGAGATTAGTCTCCAGATCTAGGCTAATTGACTGCTAATAGGCTAATTGCAGTGCTGAAGAAGAAGATAACTTGCGATCGCCCATGCCAACCTCACCTAGATTAATGTCTGTCAGAAGGTCGCAGTCAGTGGTTAGCGCTCTACTTTAAATACATTTGAATGGATGCGAATAGTAACAGGAAAGAAAACGATCTACATGGCACACCGTCAGAATTGGCTAAGGCAGCTTGAAATCTTATACGGTAATTGTTACCGGAACATCAAAAGACTGATACAAAGCAACGTATAAAACGTTTCATGAGTGGAAAGCGAGAAAGAATGTGACATCGGTGTACGAAAATATCATAATTGTTTATTTTATAGAATTATGAACAAAAATGAAGCCATGAACACCTTAGAATCATTATTGGATGTTGAAAACTACCCTCTTGACCAACGATAACCTCAAAACCAATACTTATTTTGTATTGATCGCCTTTTCAAAAGAAAATCGGATGTTTTCATGAGCACAAAATCAAAGAGTGCGAAAACTTTTTTTTTTATCCAAATTTTTGGTCTTATACCTTTCTAAGGCTTTTGCAGTTCTATTAGCCCTCAGATATTCAATAGGTTAGTTGTCAACATTGAAAATGCCTAATTGAAAGTCGAACTTTTAGCAGGCTTGTTCTGAAGAAAAGTTTACGCCGTATGAGCTTTTAATGCATATTCAGTGTGCACAAAGCCTTTTTAGTTCCACATTTTAAGGAGTTTTTGTCAGTGCGGGCCTCCCAGAGCACGTGTGTCCTTTCACTGAAGTACGATAACTTTGAAATCAACTATAAATTCTTCAATTTGAGTAGCACTCATACTCACCACACGCTTCCAGAATAATAATGCTGGTTTCCCAAAATGAATTGCCATGTGTTTGGACAAATTTAATACAGACTCTTTCTTCAGTGCGTTCCGTCATCCTGGAATTCGATACGTACGTGGTTAGAAATTCGCCAAACTGCTTGTACAAGTCGACTAAAGATTCGTAGGTCTGCGTCATTTTGTACAGGGTCTCACAGTAAATACTTGTTTTTGACAGTTGCACAGTATGTACAATGTTACAACACAAGGTCGGGTACTTTCCGGGCAGACCTCGGACAGGAAGTAAATTAATGGATTGTCATTTTTACGATCAGGTCGATCAAATGGAATTTCAATTAATTCCAATTACATAAAAAGCAAGAAAATGGGCATCACGATTACTGCGACAAATGTCAAGATTACTGGTACGTTTACCTTATACCACGATTGTTGTGTAAACAAAATATATAAAAACATGTGTGAATAAAGGTTGTGTAAAAAATTGAAATTTGATGTTTTACTTCCTGAGAGTGCCCAATCGCTTTTCCTGTTCTTGAAGATAATCATGGACTGTGTCAATCACGATATCTTTCACTGGCAGCAAGTTAACTAAATCAGGTACATCATCATTTGATGAACCAACATCAGCCATTCCGGTACAGAATAGAGACATCACAACAGCACCGATGGGTAGAAATAATCTAGTCATTCTGTTAATTTTGGAAATAGTTGTATCACAGCACATAAGGCACATTAGATAGAGGGAGGGATAGGGTAAAAGACATTTTTTTCAAAAATATTTTGGGACATCTGAAAATATTTATGAAATTATCCCAGTAAAACATATTCTTTTTATTTTTACATTCTCATCTCAATGAGAAGGTATTAGTTTTATGTAAAATTTGACTACGTCGGTTTTTATGAAATCTCCACGTTTTGAGACACACATTTACATACATTTTTAGCACACTTTTTTAAGACCTAAAATGAAAGGACGAATTCGTTGACCAGCCATTTTTCATCAACAGCAAAATTGTTCAACTTAAAATTTTGTGGTCACACTATGCACGATACAAAGAAAAAAGATTGATAAAATTTGTTCGCCAAAAAAGGATTTACCAATTTTTTGTTAATTATTTTTTCATATGACGCGCAATTCTTGTTTCAAACGTGAAAAATAACATTTAAAATGTTATCTACCCCCTTTGTTAACTGCTCGTGAAGGGGGGGGGGGGGAGCTCTCGGCAATGCGTGGGTTAGGGAGAAGGGAATTGGCAAGGAAAGGCACTGAGGTACAGGTATATGGTGGCGGGTAGGAAGTGTGATTCCCAAACGAAGAGGAAGGAGAGATAGTGGGGGAAGGAGAGTAAAGAGGCTAATTACTCTGGGGCGGTTGAGGAGCGGCGCTTCCTTTAGCGCGGGCGGTGAGCCAGGCATCCAGATTGCGTATGTCACGCGGGACGTTTTGTTTGCTGGTGGGTGGTGGGAGTTTAACCCTTTTGGCCCCACCTTTCATGAAATGCTGCCACGAGCTCAGCCCGTCCATGTAAGGGGGACGGTGCACGAATTTCAGTGGGCGGCGAGTACACCTTTGCTTTTTGTGTAGGGGGGAGGGTAATTAGGAGAAAGGGGTAAAACGTGGTGGGAAGGAGGATGCCCGAAGGCTAGGAAGGCGGGTCCCTGGGCTAGCTCACCAGCTTTATTTAAAAATCGGAAGGTGAGGAAAGTGAACGAGAGGTTATGTTAGTGATAAAAACTGGAGATTCCGTCGAATCTCAGCTCATAAAAGTAGAACGTCGTCCCCCTGATGCTGGTTGGACAGCGGCGGCTACTGAAGTAGGCTTTGCCGGTTGTTGCCCTTCCGGTAGAGCCGGTTCTGGGACCTATTGCATAGTCGACACGGACTTGACGATGATAGTTAGGATCAGCAAGCTCAAGGTCTCTCAAGTGTGGCCAGTCCTTGAACTCAAATCTCTTTTTCGGAAGCAAGTGGATAAGAGATTTCATAACTAAAGCTTGCATTGCAAGCTTGAATGGTGAGTCTCGAGGCGTTCTGAGTAAAAATGCTCTTTTTATTCTTACGCTCAGATTTTGAAGTCAGATGATTGACCAAAGCAGAAGAGTCACTGGCTGATCTAGGATAACCTGAAGAAAATGATTGATCTGTCAGTGAATTGGTTTTCACCACTTGATCATTTTTTCTCTGAGTGTCATCATGTACAAAAGTATGATGCTTCTCTGAACAAACAAAGCATCGTTTATTTGCAGGGCACTAATTCGAAGCATGGTTTTCACGTAAACGATTGAAACAAAGTCCTCAGCGTTAGAAATTCTCTATACGTTGGGAAGCACCGAACCCCTTAAATCGTGGACAGTAGGCTATGACGTGAGAGCCATGACAAACGGAGCAAGAATTCGAAGGTTTGTTTCTTTTTTCGGAAGTCGCTAAATCAACCGATAGATTCTGTTTCTTAGATTTTGTGAAAGAAGGGTTAGTCGAATTTTTTGCAATTAACGAAGTGGATGAACAGTCGTTTGGACGAGCAGCTTCTGAAGCTCTGAATTGACTTTCAAGAAAAGTTGATCACTCCTTAAGCGTAGCAAAGTCTTCCTGGTATTTCAAGGAAGTTTTCCCATCCTCACGAGTATGAGAATCTAACTTGTGAACAAGCAAATGAACGAACCAATCATCCCATTGATCTACGGGTCTACTCATATTTGCAAACGCACGAATGGATTCATTCGTGGCATCCAGAAGGCGTGAGATTTCGTCTACTGATTTTTTTGAAGCTGAAGGACAAGACGGCAGCTTACGCATATGAGCCGCAAGAAGAATTCTTTTGTTGTCATAATGCTTAAATAGTGTTGTCCAAGCTTTGCTATAATTAGCGCTGCTAATCCATCAATTTAAATATATCTCGAAAGATTTCCCACTCAAGTTGGTCACCACTGAATTTTGGTATAGGGAGAGATGGTAAATGCCTAAAGGAAATTTCTAAACAATGTGCTACAGAACTTGGGTTTTTATTACCTGGTATTTTCTTCGGGATTGCGCCGAGGTTTTTTAGTATTATGGTGAATTGAGTTTTTGTTGCTATGTGGTCAGCTTCTATCTTATCAAACTTAGTATCAACAACATATGAATCCGCAGCGTTTTTTTTATTTGACACTATGAGAAAGTGCTGCTCGTAAAAGTCCGACTAGTATTTTTCCAGCGTAGATAGTCTAGTTTCCATATGTTATAGATTTCATTACCTTCTTTCCTTGCTTCTGAGTGTTGTCGTAGAAGCGAGTAATAAGCCCAGCAATCGTTTGTTGGTTGTCTACAGAACCCTGCACGGTGAATCGATATTCGCCTGCTCAAAACAAAACAGATGGCCACTACAGTCAGTAAGGAAATCGTTTAACTATTTAACCATAAGACCGAACAGGTGATCACTGTAATCCAATATAAACTGTCGCGATTAATTTTTATTAGGTTTATTTAATCCGGCACGGAGAAACAATTTTGTTTATAACTTTAAGATTTATTAATTATAAAACAAGGATAAGAATTATTTTAGGTGCTGGAGAAGACGAGGTGAGGAAGTCAAAGCTATAGGATTCACAGGTGGAAGAATGATAACACATCACTTTACTAAAATATAATAACTATATTGCACTTGGATAAAGATCACTATTACTTACATTGATGATTTAATGTTAGAAAAACGGTATTTTAATAAATTGTGACTTTAAAGGTGGTTTACGAGGAGAAACACGTGCACACTCTTCGAAAATGAATAAGCTCAGGCCGGTTGGCTGTTGAAAGAAAATGACGTAAATTATAATGTGCAAACTGAACAGGCATCATGGAACCAAAAAATCTTCTTGACAACAAATGTGGAAAATTGAAAATCTGAAAATGCGCTAGATTGATGTTTTATCGGAATGTTCACTTATTTGCGTCAGAAATCTGAATTGATACACCACTAAGCTAGCATTAGAAATTTATTCATCGATATTGTTTGAAATTTCAAACAAATGGGTTCTCTCAACTCATATGAACCAAATTTTCGTAAATTTGAGGAAACAAAATATCCGTGCTATAAGGTGTCGATCTATCTCGAATAAAAATACAATACTTTATTTTAGTTACGTTTTGCCAATAAGGAAAGTAATCGATTGGTATCGATAGGCAGATCATATTATTTTTTTATCTGTTTATACGGGGATATAGAGGAATTGCAAATAGTTGAATTTTCAAAATTAGAATTCGAATAAGAGATTTAGCATTTTTTTCCTAGCGTTGAAGTTAGGTTCTTGAACGATTTGTCAAACATTTCTCGTAACTGTATTTCTGATTCAACCTATCGTATTCTATTTCATGCAACATTCAATTATTCATCTCACTATTCATGGATTTAGAAAAAGAAACAATAAAACTTGATTGAGCATAATAAGAATAACTCCATAAGCAGGCGTAGGCACAGCACGGGAGTACCACAATAGGTAAACGAAACATCAACGATGCAGCGTTACTGCTTTTTCATTCATTATATATTAATTTGAAAAAATTATATTTTATTGCTACACGAGACTCTCTAATTTTAATATTAATTTGCGTTACTGTCTAACATTGTTACGAGCCATATGCACCCATTTTGAGATCGTCCAGAAATTTGTATTTGTATTTATAAAATATGTCTACGTCACTTAATTTCGAATTGGACTATATGAGTCGAGAATCTTCAAAAAAGAGATTAAACTTTTTTTTGCATTATATATGCACTTCCCAAAAGTATAAAATTACCTCAAACAAAAATATCACTGTTGTTCGAATATTTTCCTTATATCCTTCTTTACTATGTAATTATGAAATTAATGGGGTATTTGCATGAATTTTAGATAAAATATTTTGTAAATACTGCATGAAATTCTAAAATTAATCTTTATTCTTGAGAAAAATATGTTAGACGTAAAAATATGATAGACTCTCATCTGCTTTATCTGAACTAAGGAGCGATTCTGCCCCCTAAAATATCGAGGGTGCGAGTTCTCTTGCTCCTAAGCCATGATGGGATCACTGTGTCAAGGGCTGTATGATACCAGGGTCAACAAAATCCCTGAACACCCAGACGTATCACCCTCAGTTGCAGGGGACACGATGAGGCACAAAGGAGGCGCCTTAACGGAGACTGAGATACCTCCGATCCAGGGCCCGACTCTGACCCACCACCAAAGATGGACAGCTACTCAGGGGCTGTCCACCTTAACGGTGCTCAGAAATCGAAAGCCCGCCCAGCGCGGCTCTCGAAAAACAACCAAGGCTTCTCACAAGGGGCTTTAGATATCGCAGCATCATCTGGAGCAACTCTTTTGCAAGGTCGACAGGCAAGAGGAGGAAGGACTCCAAGAAACGTCCCGAAATAGTATATTGATGGCTGAGATGGCAATGCTAAATATCTGGCTGCAGCATATTGATTGACACACTTGGCTCCCAAAAGATATCAGAACGTTGCCAATTCTATAAATGAGGCACGATAAAACAATGGAACGCTTTAACTTCACCAAGACTTTCCGTATCTGTATCCCAAGCAGGAATATATGAAAAGCAAATGGTAACTCGTTCCTTCAAGGGGAAATCAGGTACGCAGATGGCTGCAAAGGAATGGGAGGGTCAGGAGCAGGATTATATAACAGCATGGCAAGGAAGGGGATAGGGATATCACTTGAGCGGCATGCCACCGTCTTGCAGGTGGAGGTCCTCGCCGTCCTCTGTTACGCTGAGACATTAATATAAGGAAACGTTGCTGGTGGGTAGATCATAATTTGCTCGGATAGCCAAGCACTAAACGCCAACTGTTAGAGTTTCGGGATACAAATCACTTGTATTATAGAAAAAAATAATTATCTTCTAGAGATCATGACTGAATCATAAAAAATAGCAGAGAAAAATATTCATATTTATCGTTAAGAGAAAAAAATGGTTCTATTAGTTATTTTCACTCTAACCACCAGTTAACTTTACTTCATTGAGTGCTTAGGGAAAACAATGGACCAGATGCATGGGACAAAACACATTTTATGTTATATCTTTGCAATAAATAATAATCATTGTCACTTTATCATTTTAGTAAATAGCAATTGAATAATATAAACTAATTTGTGAATTCACTTATATAGAAATAATTAGTTTTGACGAAGATATCAGCAAAATAGAGTAAAAATGAACCAAATAATAATTCTATTTTCTAATCGTTATTCACTTCTTTATTCACGCTTTCGATAAAATTGTCTTGAAATTAATGTCATAACAAAGTTTGGTGTGGCCACAACTGGTACGCCTACCCTCCTTCAGAAATACAGTCAACTTCTTTTTATTCTACAGATCGCCTATTCTACAGTTCACCTATTCTATATCTTCTATACGGGTTGTTCAGCATGACCTCATGGGAATGCCTACTTTTTCGAGAAAATATTCTAAACGTAAAAGTAAGTCATACATGTACGAATAGTAATCTTTTCCAAGTGTGTAATCTATTTTCTCCCTCATGTTCCATTTTTTTGTCGATTGACTACCTTCCAGTTTCACGAAATACAAGCAACTCTCCAAAATTTCAGGTTAGCTAGTATCCGATCTGATATACTAATCTAAAATTTTGAATATTTCATTTTATTTCGTGACATTGAGAGGTCGCCAATCGACAAAAGAATGGGGCATGACTGAGAAAATAATTTTTACACTTGAGAAATATTACTATTCAGACCTTCAGCACTCACCATTACGTTTAGAATATTTCCTCGAAAACGCTTGTGCAGTTGCAGTCCCATATATGGTAACCTTCCTGACGGCTGACATTCCCACCTAGCCCAGCATTGCCGGAAAATATTTGAGTAGGTCGAAGAAACGTTTGAAAAACACTGACATACATGATATGTAAATGCACTAACCGCGGTAACAGACTGCGACATTTTTGACTGAGCAAATTAGGCTCATATGAATTGTTTTCAATTGGAATGCCTCATAATGCGCAATATACTTGATTGAGTACTCGCGTACGGCGGCCATTCCGAGGCGAGAGTCGCAACCGTCTTTTACTTCTTGAGCTGAGAAACTTCGTGGGCCAGCCGCTCTAGAAATATCAGGTGGATTTATCTGTATTATAATTGATAGCATTCATCAATTTCAAATCCGCCCGCGCTTTTCGGCACATGCGCAGTTGAAAAAGTTGCTTAGAGCAAGCTCAGCGCTATTAGAAAATAGTAACCTTAAACAGGTTCTCGAACGTTAGCAATTTACGCATTGTTTAGAGGCATAAAAAGTTAAACTCTGCAGGTGAGGACTAGAAAAAAATCTTCTGTTTAGGAAATTAAAAGACACATAAATGTGTTTTTCGCCATTTTTAAAACAATTTTTCTTTAAAAAATTATAGTAACTGATTCTAATTATTTTTTTTTAGTTACTATTAATTTCTATTATCAGCTACCTTAAAAAATGTATCATTTTCATAGATTTATACTATTACAATTCATAATATGCATTGATATGGAAACAAATTTCTTTTTATTATCTTGTTTTTTATAATTAAAAAAATACGCATCCTACCAAACAGTGATTAATAATCAAGTAGATCTTGTTAGGGTGCATAATTTTTCTCAATTCACCTTTTTTCGTAGCTTGTGTCGGTTCTCCACCAAATTTTATTTTTCATTCCTAATGTTGTTTTTTGCGAATAAAAGAAAACCTACGCGCACTATCAAAAATGGATGAATAACCAATTTTTATCTCTTTTTCGGGTGAACAACATTTGGTTCTCAATTTTTTTCGTACCTTGTATAGTTTAACCGAAAAATGAGATATTTGATTTTTCATTATTTTTTGGGCGATCAAAATTTGAATTTTCGATTTTTCAAACAAATTCAAAAAGTTGTTATGATAATCTTGCAGGGCTTTTAAAAATTAACGTTTTTCCTCTCTTGACTTTCTTTCACATGGTGCGTTTTTTGGCCTACAATTTTAATTTTCGTCCGTTTTTTTTTAATTTGGAAAATGCTAGAACTCTCTGATCATTTTCTTTTTATCGAAAAAAGTCACAAAGATACATTGTTCGACTCTCTGACTACTACAAAAAGCCGTACTTAGAATTTTAGAATCTAGAAAAAAATGCACAAATATAAATTTATTTGTGCGTAATTTGAATTTGCGAACGTTCTGTTCTATTTCACTTTCTTGCCTGACATAATTTACGCGCGACAATTTCTTCATTTTTTTGATGTGAACAATTTAGCTTCCTACCATTTTTTTCGTATCTTGCATAGTTTTGCAGAAAAATGGAATTTCTTATTTTTAGTAGCATTTTTCATGTTCAGTCTATAGAAAGACAGACAGACAGACACCTTGGTAAAATCGTATTTTCTGACTCATGGGGTCTCGAAACAAGGAGTTTTGATGAAAACCGACAAAGTTAAGTTTTACATGAAACTAATACCTTCTCATTAGGATGAGAATGTAGGAACAGATATACTCCCGATATACCCATCATTAGTATTTTTGAATAATAATTGCCTATTCAAGTTTCATTATTTACTGTAGAGAAATCTCTCCCATTAGGTAAAATTGAATATAATTTGGATATTTAAGATCACGCACCTCCCTTATTTTCAATTTTTTCTTCAAAGCACTCTAGTTTCTTTGAAATAGAAATGAAGATAAATGTGTCACAATATGTATTGCACTGTATGCTGAATATTATCGGAACGAAGCAACGTAACTTCGATGCATCAACTTAAAAAATGATCAAACTCACGACTTTGGTCGAGATTGAGAAATCTTTCAAAGAAGCAAGTACATATTTTTTTATTTTTTGGAACTCGTGTATCGATGTTATTTGATGGGCTGATTACGAATATCGCCTAGATATTACCGGCAAATTTCATTTAAAAATAACTACGTTTGTTCAAGGTTTCTCTTACATTTCAAGGGCAAATGACGTCGAATAAAATATCGTGTTGAAATTTTGAAAACTGAAAGAAAATAAATCAGTATACCGCTTTGCTTTGGAGTTAGTTAGCTCAGTTCACGAAATTAATATTAATCATTCTTTGATGTGCAATTTCTTTTTCAAAAATGTGAAATTCATTGAATGAAAAAAAAATTATTTAAAAAATATATATTTTATAGAATAGTCTATGTGTTACAATCCAAATGTTATATATCGTTAAATTTGATAGAATACAACGATATAATAACACATTTGAAATATAATTTTAAAAATATTTTTCTAGATTTTAATAAATGGAACATTTTTATTATATCAATTAAACATCCAAGAATGATTACTATCAATATCGTGAATGAAACTAACGGTGAACATTCTTCTTTTTTATTAATCATTAATTTCTCTATGAGACTCAATGATTTTTCGAAATAAGACGGATATAGCGCCCCCTTTTCACCAACGGATGAGTCCCGTGTCAGCCTAACCTCAAATTTCTAAGGTTCATTATTTAATTCTTTCTTAAAAATATCTCGGTCATATAAACAGGTCGGTAATATCGAGTGGTGGGGGTGACTCTCGCTATGAAGCAAATATTGTTTCTCTGAATGGCCACCTTGACCGCAATGTAATTGGAGCTCGACAATGGGGGGTGGGGTGTAAGCTTTTTGTTCACAATTTCTGATCAACACGCAATTTTGTCTTCTCTTACAAATTGTCGTAAATAAGGTCATGAAAAGAAAAACACAAGTTTTAGGTTAGCTCTGAATCCTTTACGCCAACATCATCGCGCTCAGGTAGACACTTACAGAAACATCATTCGTCTTCCAAAAGTGAGTCATCGCTTCAATGCCCCAACGACCGAAGATTCTGGAAATGTTCATAAGGCCGTGATGAAGTATCATTCTACAAAATTCAATTGGACTTTACCTTTCTAGTTTTTTAATTATTGCATTATTACGTGAAGTTGAAAAATGGATAAAATGAGATATTGTAACTACACTTCTTTCATAAAACTACATGCCATATGAAAATAATGATTATTTTAACATCACTGTAGATACACTGAAAAAAACGATTGATTGGGATGAGTAATAAAATTGTCGGGATAACTATTTTATTTAGCAGATAATGGCACTGATATTTAGTTAGTATGGGCGCGAGTATTTTTCGTTACTATCTAATTGGGAAGACTAACTAATCTAGTTTGTCAAAACTTCTATCTGTAGGTAATGGAACTTACTAATACAGTTAGTCATTTGAAGGGTTCGCGGTCTAAACCTGTTAACTGACATTTTTTACGAAATTGATTTTATTTTAGTTTCTGGAACATTATTTATATACAGTTAATATCCCGCAAACGAAACTGCAAAATTCCTTTTAGTTTTTTTAATGAATTTTCGAAAATCACGTTTTAGGTTCTACAGCATAGGTCCGCGGTGTAAACCTGTTAACTGCTTATGGCGTCTTATGGAAAATCCTTGTTTTTTCTTGAATCGGCTCAGTTTACTCGTAGAAAAGGGATGTGAGACACATTTCAGTGCGTGTGCAGTTGAGTGCATGTGTTTGTCTGAAGTTATTCATGGCTACTTTCACGTCATCTTCAATGTTTTCGCCTACATATAGCTGTAAAAACAAAGGTGAGCGACGCATCTCGATTACTTACCCTCAGCAAACTTTTGCAATGAAATATTAAAAAAATTTTCAAGCACATCTATTTGCGGCATTTGATTTCAAACAGTTTGACATATAAAACTTGCCTGCAGCGTGAAAAATAACGCAGAGCGCATTGAACACGTTGAACAAACACTGCAGATAATAAGTTTAGACCACTGGAATCCCTGTAGATAACATAGAGGTGTTTGGTGAGAAAACCCCTTAACTCGAGTTAAGGGGTTTTTGCTGAAACCTAGATATTTACAGTTGTTAAACCTTAGTTAATGTGTATACAAGATTTCCGAAGCGAGGATTAATATTTACTATCAATTTAGCTACTTTAAGTCAGGCGTATATGCTGATAACGCAAGGAAACTCGCGAGTCGCATATGCGTTGCCCCCACTCCCCGCTATGGATATTGCATTCCTCATTTTTATAACTTTAGCCATATCTTCAGTTATAATAAATATTTTTGCATCAGCCAAAAACCAATAGCTTCCTTATGAAATCAGAAATCATACGATTGCTTAACCATGGTTGAAACTTTGTTAGAAATAAATTGACAGTCGTTTAAACAATTAAATTCTTTGTCCAAGCGCGTTTTTTAGTTGTTAAATTGCAATATCTTTGGTTCTAATTAATATTTTTTCAATTTATGAAAAGCAGTGAATTCCTTGTAAAAATTAACAATAAAATTGGTTGTACAATTGCCTTTTTTATTTTTTATTTTGCAAATATAGTCATTTTCAGCAAAAACCCCTTAATTAGAATATTTTATTTATTGTTATTTCAGTTATTTATTCAAGTCGTATACATAATTTGAGGACATAATTTTGATGTACGATGGAAAGATAATATTGTAAAATACATTTACAATCAAAGTATTATGTTTTTTGTAAGTTATACAAAAATATAAACTTTAATTACATTTTTTCCGTAAACGCTTAACTCGAGTTAAGGTGTTTTTGCACCATGTATAGCTTTCACTTTTCATATAACGCTCGATTTTGATTTCAATGTCATAGAACTAATGTGTATTATTTTGCTCTAATAAATGTACAAAAAACATTTTATGGTTAAAAAAATATTGAAAATTTCAAAAAAAAACAACGATTTTCCTTCAGCGTGTAAAATTTCTGACATGTCACATAACAGGTCTAGACACTCGAAAGTGGTCACTGCCTAGATCGTCGTTCTCATCAACATAAGCACAAAAGGTAAGAAGTTGAGGGCTTAAAAAAGTAAGGTCCAGAATTGAGGGAGATTTAACTAGACGATTTACAAAAGTTGACTTGCCATTCTTTCAAGAAATAAAGTCTGATACTTCGTAGGCTGCACAAAGTGCTTCGTCATTTCGGCAAATCCGAGTACTACCCCATAAGCTGTGATGTGAAATAAAATTCCCACCAATGAGGACGTCATACAAACTGACGTTCATAACAGATTCTAAAAATCTAACCAAGTGAAGTGTGAATGGATGTGGAAAGAGTTTCCAGACTATTTTCAATGTTAAGTACAGAGGATACTCTTTGAAAGATTATACCTTCAAAATAGTCGCGAGGTCATACCTGTTGTTAATTACACCGTGACAGTTCTATTGTATAATTCGCAAATCTTCGACCTGTACCGTACTAAGACTGTAAAAGATTCAAAGAAAGAGGTAAGATACTTGCAGAAAGGGAGTCAATTACCTATTTTCATTTCTCTGTTTTTAGAAAACTACTAGAGCAAAAAAAGCTCATGAAATTAGTGTCAGGCTGCGCACTCTTCCTTTTTTTTTTGACACTTTTCCCTTCATTGACAAATTTATTAAGCATTGAAGCCTTAAGTGACCAAATTCAGAGGCGTCCATTTGACGGCAGCAGAGGGAGCAGCGGCTCCCCCTAGTTTGGGGGGTGTATCGTAGTCCGATGTCTTGAGAGTGGGTGAGGGTCCGATGGATTGAAAAAAAAGCAGATTAGAGGTTGAGTTTTAAAGCTAAAAAGCGTAGAATGATAAGAATAAACGCTTATTTAAATCACTTTGTTGTACTTATTTTGATTTCAAGAAGGCTGTTCATCTTCCGGTAAAGTTGCATGACAAAAGGAAAGCAGTGACCGTGAATGATGACACTGACTTTTTAGGCTCAGAGAATAAATCAGAAGAAGACAAGGAAAAAGCAGAGACAAAGGGCGATGTAGATGATGCAGGAAAATATAGAGGATCTGAGGAAGATAAACCGAAGAATTCAGCATCTTCATTGAAAATATTTAAAGTTTTCTGTTTGAGCGAGCTTAAATCGACGTACCTGACTATCAATACAGCTCTGACCATTACTGTGACGCTTTCAGTATCAATTGTAATGACAAAGCGAATGTTTTCGGAACTTAATCTCATCAAAAATAGTTTGAGAACGACGATGATCAACATTAATGATTTTGGCGATGGAACGAGATGTACTCATTAAAATAGTGAAGGCCATTACTTTGTTTGACAACGAAAGCCCTTTGTTGTTGAAAATGCTCCGTTATGTGTAGAAAATAAAGAATTTTGAATGAGGGTCTTATTTTGTTTTTGCTCATAAGCCCTTAACCGAAATTTCAATGTGCGCTACTGCGTAAGTCCGCTTTGCTTTTGTAAGGCAATTTCTCTTTGACCCCACTGACATTTCGCAACGATTTGTACCTGGTAGAATACTGGCCCTGAAAATTTAAACGAATTTTAGTGTTAACAAAGCATGTTTTTAATTCTTCCCCTATTATCCATTAAGGAACAACCCCAAACGACGGGAGGGTTGTTATCCACATGCAGCCTAGTGGAAGCTGGAAACATAAAGATCTAGATCGACAGACTCATTTACTTACCATTTTGTTTCACTTCAACTTTGTTTTTCTGCCTTTCCTAATCAGCAGGTAAGCACCTATTTAGGTATGTGAACTTGTCTTTGTTTTGTGATCATCCTATTGCCTTGCCACAACTTGTGTGTTCCTTGGAGCGAATTGGAGCGGTTATGCGCGAAACATGCTTATTCTCTTATGGAAATTACATATCTGATCTAGAATACTTGCCAGAACTTGAATGATCTATCATTTCCAGCTTTGTCCTTTTTGATACAAAAAATTGAAAAAAAAAATGTAAAAGTTCTACAAACCCTGGGCTCTGAAAATCTTTTGAAAGTCTCTATTTCTTCTTCGTAAATGACATCCTGGTATAAAACGATTTTCGGATCTGAAGCTGCTTCTTCTTCAAAAGGTGTAATTTTCAGAGAAGGAATATCATGATCGACATATCGGCATTTTATTTTTTTCTGTATATCCGCTGTTAGTCAAATTTTCCCACTTCAAAACCTTTCGAAGTTTGTGCCAGCATGCTCACGATATTAAAATTTCAGCACATAATGGATACAAATTTTTCAATTCTGCCTATAAATGTGAAAATACCTGATTTACATATATAAGTATATATATAATCGAAAACAAAAGGTTAACAACCACCGGAGGGTCCCACTGGTAGAAACTGTCATCTAAAAAATGACATCGGCTCCCAGTAGGACCGCGGTAAATCCCATTCATGGCCACGTCTCACAAC
>JAABKJ010007422.1:0-13813 GCA_011634705.1 Andricus grossulariae | reverse complement strand
CATTCCCTTATTTTCCCTACTTCTCCTCTCCTCATTTATTCTGACTTCCATTGCTTTCACTCCCCTGATTACTCTCAATTCACCTTCTTCCCCCACTTTCACTTTCTTCATTCACCCTCATTTCCCCTCAATACCCATACTAAACCTACCTTCACTTCCCCTCAATACCCTAGTTCCCCTTTCTTTACTTCGCCGCTCCTGATTTACCTACTTTTTCAACTTCACCTACCCTAATTTCCCCTCACTTTCTCTCCTTTCCCTCTCCTCATTTCCTCTGACTTCAATTGCTTCCCTTCTTTTTATTCCCCCCTATTTCTCCTACTTCCCTCCCTCCATTTATCCTCATTTCCCATCAATTTTTCAACTTATCCTCCCCTCATTTCTACGTACTTCCTTACTTTCCCTCCCTTGATTTACCCTAATTTACCATAAATTCTTCTTCTAAACATAACCTCACTTCCCCTTGCTCCCCTAGTTCCCCTCCCTTTACTTCGTCTCTTCTTATTTAACTACTTATCCAACTTACCCTACCGTCATTCTCCCTTATTCATCCTCATTTCCCCTTATTTCCTTCACTCCACTACCCCTAATTTTCTCTTACTTCCCCTCTCCACATTTCCTTCAACTACCATTGCCTCTTCTCCCCATTTCCCCCTTACTTCCCCTTATTTTCCATATTTCCCCTAATTTGTCTCTCCTTATTTCCCCTCACTCCCCTACTCCTCTTCCCCTTACATTCCACACTTCCCCTCCCCTCAATTCCTCTCATTTCCTATACTTCACCACCCTGAATTTAACCTTACTTCCCCTCTCCCCACTTCCTTTACCCTCCATTTCTTCCTCATCCCTCATTTCTCCTTGATTTTCCTACTTCCCCTCTTCTCATATTTTTCACTTCCCCTACTTTCCCTCCTTTCATTTACCCTCATCACCAGTCAATATCTCTACTTATCCTCCCCTCATTTCCACTTACTTCCCCTACTCCCCCGCCACTTATTTTTCTTAACTTTCCCCAAGTCCAAAACCCTCATTTTCCGCCACTTGCCTTTCTTGAAAAAAAAATAATTAAAAAGTCTACTATTATATTTGCAGTTCAGAATTCCTCTCTTTTTTAAAAAGCATTCTACTATTTGGTTGAAAATTTATTTATTTTCTTGAAGATTTAACTATTTTGTTCAAAAGTCACATTTTCCGGTTCAAATCTAATTATTACTTTTATTTCAAAAGTCTACTATTATATTTTTTGTTCAGAATTTAAAGTTTTGGGTTAAATATTCAACTGTTTTGTTAAAAATTCGTCTTGTTAGATAGACAATTGGTCCTTTTAGATTTAAAATTTATATTTTATATGAAAAGTCGTATTTTATGGTTGAAAGTGAATTCTTTTTCATGGAAAAGTCTACTATTCGTTTGGCGGTTCAGAATACATCACTTGTAGTTAAAAATACTACTCTTTGGTTGAAAATTTCATTATTTTGCAGAAAGTTCAACTATTTTGTTATAAAGCCATCTTTTTGGTTAAAAGATCATTGCAATAATTTTTATTTGGAAAGTCTACTATTGTATTTCTGGTTCAGGGTTCGTTTTTTGAAAAGCATTCTGCTATTTATTTTGTTAAAAATTTACCTATTTTCATTGAAACTCATCTTTTTTGGTAAAAAATGCACCTCTTTTGGTTAAAAATTCTACTTTGAGATTGAAGATTTAATTATTTTGTTAAAAATTCAAATATTTTCTTAAAAAGTAACCTTTTTTTGGTGGAAAATTCAACTTTTTTGTCGAACATTCAATGAAAAGTCTACTATTCAATTTGTGGTTCAGAATACATCTCGTTTAGTCAAAAGTTCTACTTTTTGGTTGAAAATTTCATTATTTTGTTGAAAGTTCAGCTCTTTTGTTAAAAAGCCACCCTTTTTAGTTGAAATTCAATTATTTTTATTTTTAAAGTCTACTATTATATTAAATAATACGATGTTGATGTTTTTTGTCTACGTGGCCGATAATCAATATTTTGTAAATATTTATTATCAATTTTTACAGTTGTGAAAAAAATCTCTCTAGCTCCGCTGGAATTTGAACACCAGATCTTTCAGATCTACTATTATATTATTGGTTCTAAATTCGTATTTTTTTAAACATTCTACTATTTGGTTAAAAATCTATTCATTTTATTGAAGATTCAACTATTTTGTTGAAAACTCATCTTTTTGGGTCACTATTTGAATTGTTTTGTTAAAAATTCGTCCTTCTTAAATGAAAATTGATATCTT
This sequence comes from Andricus grossulariae, assembly GCA_011634705.1. Lineage (NCBI taxonomy): Eukaryota > Metazoa > Arthropoda > Insecta > Hymenoptera > Cynipidae > Andricus > Andricus grossulariae. Next base: position 11,543 of record JAABKJ010007422.1, on the reverse strand, counting down.
TTGGTAGAAAAGTCATATTTTTTGCTTGAAAACTCATCTCTTATTAATGAAAGTTAATATTTTTTAATTAAAAAGACTACTATCATATTTTTGGTCCAGAATTCACGTCTTTTATTTAAAAATTCTATACTTTTAGGTTGAAAAGTTAATTATTATCTTGAAAATTCAAGTACTTTATTAGAAAATCATCACTTTTGGTTGAAAATTCAACCATTTTGTTGAATTATTTATATGTGCGGTTCAGAATACATCACTTTTAGTTAAAAATTCTACTCTTTTGTCTGAAATTTCATTATTTTGTTGATATTTCAACTATTTTGTTAAAAAGCCATCTTTTTTTATTAAAAGATAATTAAAATAATTTTTATTTAGAAAGTCTACTTTTGTATTTTTGGTTTTGGATTTGTCTCTTTTTTAAAAAACATTATGCTATTTGGATGAAAATTTATTTATTTTGTTCAAAATTCAACTATTTTGTTAAAAAGTCATCTTTTTTGGTTAAAAGTTAATTATTATTTTTGCTTGAAAAGTCTACTATTATATTTATGGTTCAGAATTTATCTCTTTTGGTTAAAAGTTTCTACTATTTGGTTGAAAATTCAACTATTTTGTTAAAAACTCATTTTTTTGGTGAAAAATTCAGCCCTTTTGGTTAACAATTCTACTTTGAGATTGAAGATTCAATTATGTTGTTAGAAATTCAAATATTTCTTAAAAAAGTCATATTTTTATGGAAAATTTAACTTTATTGTCGAAAATTCCTCTTTTTGGATAGAAAATTGGTCCTTTTGGATAAGAAATGCATATTTTGGTTATAAAGTCGTCCTCTTTAGTTGAAAGTGAATTCTTTTTCATTCAAAAGTCTGCTATTATATTTGCTGTTCAGAATTCATATCTTTTATTTGAATATTCTACTATTTGGTTGAAAATTTCATTATTTTGTTGAAAGTTCAGGTTTTTTGTTAAAAAGCCATCCTTTTTGGTTGAAATTTAATCATTATTTTTATTTAAAAAGTCTACTACTGTATTTTTGGTTCAGGATTTATCTCTTTTTTTCAAAACATTTTGCTATTTGGAAAAAAATTTATTTATTTTGTTCAAAATTCAAATATTTGGTTGAAAAGTCATATTTTCTGGTTAAAAGTTAATTATTATTTTTGTTTGAACAGACTACTATTATATTTTTGCTTCAGAATTTATCTCTTTTGGTTTAAAGTTTCCACTATTTGGTTGAAAATTCAACTATTTTGTTAAAAACTCATCTTCAAAAATGCAGCTCTTTTGGATAAAAATTCTACTTTCAGATTGAAGATTTAATTATTTTGTTAGAAATTCAAATATTTGTTTAAAAAGTCATCTTTTGTGGAAAAATCAACTTTTTTGTCGAAAATACGTCTTTTTGGATAGAAAATTGCTCCTTTTGGATTAAGAATTCATATTTTTGTTGAAAAGTCGTCTTTTTTCGTTGAAAATTAATTATTTTTTATTGAAAAACCTACTATTATATTTGCGGTTCAGAATTCATCATTTTCAGTTAATAATTCTACTTTTTGGTTTAAAATTTCATTATTTTGTTAAAAGTTCTGCTTTTTTGTTAAAAAACCATCTTTTTTGGTTAAAAGATATTTAAAACCATTTTTATTTAGAAAGTCTACTATTGTATTTTTGGTTCAGGATTTGTCTCTTTTTTTAGAAAAAATTTTGCAATTTGCATGAAAATTTATTTATTTTGTTCAAAATTCAACTATTTTGTTAAAAAGTCATATTATTTGGTCAAAAGTTAATTATTATTTTTGCTTGAAAAGTCTACTATTATATTTTTAGTTCAGAATTTATCTCTTTTGGTTTAAAGTTTCCACTATTTGGTTGGAAATTCAACTATTTTGTTAAAAACTGATATTTTTTGGTCAAAATTTTAGCAGTTTTGGTTAATAATTATAATTTGAGATTGAGGATTTTGTCATTCAATTGTTTTGAAAAAAAATTCAAATATTTCATTGAAAAGTCCTCTTTTATAGAAAATTCAACTTTTTGGTCGAGAATTCGTCTACAATTAAATTTTCAGTTTAGAATACATCACTTGTAGTTCAAAATTCTACTTTTTGGTTGAAAATCTCATTATTTTGTTGAAATTTCAACTTTTTTGTTAAAAAGCTATCTTTTCTGTCAAAATATAATTAAAATTATTTTTATTTCGAAAATTGTTGAAAAAAATTGTTTCAAAAAAATTGTTGAAAAATTTTGTTAGAAATTCAACTATTTTATTAAAAACTCATATTTTTTGGTGAAAAATTTAGCTTTTTTGATTAAAAATTATAACTTGAGATTGAAGATTTAATTATCTTGTTAGAAATTTGAATATTTTCTTAAAAAGTCATCTTTTCTGCATGGAAAATTCAAATTTTTTGTCAAACATTTCTTTTTGTGGATAGAAAATTGGTCCCCCTGGATTAAAAATGCATATTTTGGTCATAAAGTCGTCCTTTTTGGTTGAAAGTGAATTCTTTTCCATTCAGAAGTCCACTATTATATTTGCGGTTCAGAATTCATCTCTTTTAGTTGAAAATTCTACTCTTTGGTTGAAAATTTCATTATTTTGTTGAAATTTCCACTATTTGCTATTATAATTTATATTACTATTATAATTTTGTTGCAGATTCAAATATTTTGTTGAAATCTCATGTTTTGTTTAAAGGATACTGTTACTATACTATAATATATTCTCAGGTTAAAAAGTTAATTATTTTGTTCAAAATTGAAGTATTTTTTTGAAAATTGAATTATTTTCTTAAAAAGTCATCTTTTCTTGTTGAAAATTCATATTTTGATCAAACAATCGCCTTGTTTGGTTAAGAGGGAATGCCTTTTCATTCAAAAGTCTAATATTATATTTTTGATTCAGAATGCATCTCTTTTGGTTAAAAATTCTACTATTTCACGAAAGATTTCATTGTTTTGGTGAAAATTCCACTATTTTGTGAAAGTGGTATTTGCTGATCGAAATTTCAACTGTTTTATTCTACAGAATATTTTTGTCAAATAGAAAATCAGTTCAACTATTTAGTTGCAAATTTAACTGATTGCGTAAAAATAATTGGCTTGCTTGAAAATTCAACTATTTGGTTAAATATTCATCTTTCTTGTTTGAAAATAAACTTTTATCTTTAAAATTCATCTTTTCGGTCATAAACTTCAAATGTTTAAAAAAAATCGACGTTTTATCTAGAAAACTTAGTCCTTGTGTTGAAAATTTTCCTAAAATGTTTAATTCCTCTTAAAATTAATATAATAAAGCAATTAGTATAGAATAATTATCACAAACGTCTTCAAGTCAACCCGAAGAAATGTAATTTTTGAAAAAAGTTTCCTTCAAGAGTTAACTTTCTTTTCTAAAGTTCTACATCCACTATTGAATTTCTTGATACTCATGTATCCTTTTTGTCCTTATCTTGGAAGTACCTTTTTTATTCCGGAAAGCATTAGCCCCATTGAGGAGAGGAGAGCCGAGCTGGAATACGAAAAGGAATTTGAAGAATGCACATGACATGCTTCGAGTGTGAAATTCTTATCCAGCATTTGAGATTTTACCTTTTACTCTCTCCTTGCCCGAGTTTCCGTATATAGTAAGTTCGACAACTTCCCTCAAGCTGGAATATTCTGAAGAGTTTGTAGAGAATATGATGGGTAATGGAGATTCTAGAGTTTCAAACGGATATAGATAAAGACCATTGTGTCCAAGTTGAATATCTACAAGATATCTTTTGTAGTCCTAAAGGTAACTTGAGTATAATTTATATCGATATCGGTTTTGTACTTCAGTTTACAGTTCCTAAGTTTCACTAAACGATGAAAATATTTGCATAAACAAAAAAATATATTCGGGGTAGTGAATCGCTGCATTTTAAAGAAAAACGAGAAGGATAGTATCGGACCACTAACCGGGCGACCTATTAAAAATAAGCTTTGACTTTGAAAGGTGATAGCGCCGTTCAGAATAGAGATACACATTTTTTTTAAATCGTTTGGAAGTTTATCAAATTTTGCGTTAAATGGACCCTAGTTCGAGTAATTTAGCCTTGTGGGTATCGAATTATCGCGTGGAAAAGACAAAACTGAAATTCCGATTTTCAAGGCATTTTCTACTTCAACTTAGGATTCTTCAACTTAGGATTCAACTTAGGATCTTTAGTTGAAGTACAAAATTGCTTAAAAATCAGAATTTCATTTTTGCCTTTCTCATGTTATAATTCAATACCCATAAGGCCAAATTACTTGAACATAGGATTCATTTCACGCAAAATGTACTAAGCTTTACAACGAATTTTTAGAAATATTTTTATTTATGTTTGAACGATGCTATAACTATTTAAAGTGGAAGATAATTCGCAATAGTCCCACCAGGCAGTGGTCCGATACTATCCACTAGTAGTGTCATTAGCGTGTGTAATTGAATTTGATGAAGCACATAATTTATTATACTATTGATGGATAGTGTTGCTACGCAAAGTTGTAGTAATTAAGAATGAAACATAATTATTAATGACACGACAGAATTTTAATTTCAAACAATAGAGAATACTCGAGGTCATCGAGAATCAACAAATCATCGTAGGTTGGTGAATCAACGTTGTCAAGTAAGCTTATCGATTTCTATTCTCAATATTTGTTCTTTTCATAAATTGTTACAAGTCTGAAATTCGAAATGAGTAAGGAACGAGAGAATTTGAAGCAAATTCGTAAGAATGGTAAATCGCGTTTAACGAAATTTAAGACCTTCTTAGATAAATGTTTGAACAGTGAGTTTTCGGAAATAATCGATATAGAAGCAATTATGTCTCGTTTGAAAAGCATAGAAGAAACATGGAATAAGGTGCAAACAAATATAGAATTGTTATCACCGGAACAGGACCTTGAGGAAGAAAGGTCCGAATTTGAAGATAATTATTTCAGTTATTCCGCAATAGCAATTAAAATTATTAATCAAAGATCGCCTCAAGGTCGCTTGTCGGAAGTCAGAACTCTCGACTTTGCGTGAACTTGCAACGTCACGTATCTCAACATCTAGAAAAGATTCACCTTATCAACGAACACATTTCTCTTTACCTAAACTTGACCTTCCTTAATTTCCGTGTGGTTATGAAGATTGGTTAGGCTTTCGAGATACATTTGAGGCATTAATTCATAATGAGGAATCTATTCCAAAGATTTAAAAGTTACGCTATTTACGATCTTATGTAAAGGGGAGTGCGTCTCAAATAATCGAAAATCTGGAAACGTCAGAGTCTAATTACGATGTGGCTTGGAACTTTCTCGAAGAACGTTACAATAATGTAAGAATAATTATTTAGATTCATATGCAGGCTCTTAACATTCTGGGTGAGCCCACAAGTTCTTCGGATATCCCGCTCATTTGTTTAATTGCCAGCAAATTAGATGAGGAATCGCGGAAAGAGTGGGAGAAATCCGTAATAGGTACTGAGATGCCTAAATTCGTTCAGTTAACCAAATTTTTACGTGAGCGTTGCCAAATTTCAGAAACTCTTAACCCCGAATCTAGTAACCAATCTAAAATGAATGCGCTAAATTTATAACACCAAAACAAACCTCAGTGAAACTCCTCCAAAGGTCAATCAGCAAAAGCCTTTCTTAATACTCAATCAAATATAATGTGTTATGTTTGTAAAAAGAAACATATTATTCAATCGTGTGCAGAGTTCCAAAAGATGACATTGAGCGAGAAATTCGAAATAGCAAATAAGAAAGGCCTTTGTGTTCACTGCCTAAACTAAAATCACTTGATTGGTAGCTGTAAAGCGGGAAATTGCACTATTTGCAAAAGGCGTCATCATACACTAATACACTCAGATTTAAGGTCAGATTCAAAATCCGAAGAAAACAATCGGAAGGATCATTTGAATCATGTTAAAACATGCATATTTTTGACTCGTCTAGGGTATTTACGTCTACGTTTAAAGCTCAAGAAAAAAGATTAAATGTGTCAGTTCAAGTCGTAAATAACCGAAAGTTCAGAATGGGCAGTCGCTCGTTTTAAATCGAGAAATTCCACGTACTCGGCAAAATTGACGTTTCTAGTTCTTCCTCAAATTACAGGTGATTTTCCCGACCTCTCTATTAATAAAGAATCATTAAAAACTCCCAACGATGCTATCCTTTCCGATTCTGAATTTGAAATACCTGCCAAAGTTGAAGCTCTAATTGGGGCTGAATAATTTTTTGATCTTCTCTCTAATGGTAAAATTCCCCTAGCTGCGCCGCGAACTGGATTACAGAATACGAAATTAGGTTGGATCGTCACAGGAAAATCGCAATGCTTTCAACAAGAAGCAACATAAACTCATGTGCCACTTGGTGAGAGATCCGCTCAGTGTGCAACTACAGAACTTTTGGAAGATTGAGGAACTCAATACTAAAAAAATGTTATCGCCAGAAGAACAGGCCTGTGAACAACACTTTTCTGCCAATATCCAGCGTGACGATACATCAGGAAAATACATTCTAAGGTTGCCATTCACGGAAAGAAAAGCAGATTTGGGTTCATATTATGACGCAGCTCGACGGAAATTCTTCGCCCTTGAGAGAAAATTGGATCGAGATCTGAATTTACGAGAACAGTATCATCACTTCATATGGTTGGAACATATGGACAACTCAAAGATCTCCCACAATGACATGTTGTTGGTAGATCCAACTATTCAAGATAAAATTTTGGAATTGGTGCTACGCTTTCGCCAACATCGAATAGTTTTGTGTGCAGACATCGAGAAGATGTATCGGCAATTCTGGGTCCATTGTGTAGACAGATGCTATCAAAAAATTCTTAGGAGATACAACATCAAGGAACCTCTGAAGACGTATCAGTTAAATATAAACACCTACGGAACTTCGGCAGCACAGTTTCTGGCAACTTGTTGTATGAAGAAATTGGCGGAGGATGAAGGATCGTCTTTTTCTAAGGCGGCGGTAGTCTTGAAAAACGATTTCTACTTAGATGATCTTCTTACAGAAGCTGATACTCTAGAGGATGCTAAGCAACTAAGAGACGAGCTCATTCAACTCACTAACAAGGGAAAACCGCAATTGTGTGAGTGGGTTTCAAATAGTTCGTACTTAAAAGAGGATCTTCCTGATGGCTCTAATAATATTCGGCTAAAAATAGACCCAGATAAAACCACGAAAACATTAGGTGTCTTTTGGAACTCTGCAGTTGTTGCACCAGTCATCGTGTATGCAAAAATTAAAATGCAATAGTTATGGAAGCTAAAACTTGGATGGAACGACCCTGTGCCAATCAACATAATCAGTGTATGGACAGAATATCGAAAAACTTAAAAATTGCTGAACAGTTGGAGTTTATCGAGAGCTGTTAAAATTTCAGATGCGAGTAAATTACATCTTCACGGTTTTTCTGATGCAAGTCTAAAGGCTTACGACGCATGCATATATCTGCAGACATCCAATAAAAAGAGAATGCAGTCAATTCTGCTCTGTGCAAAATCTCGAGTTGCACCAGTAAAAACCACTACTCTTCCAAAGTTGAAACTTTGCGGTGCACTACTTTTAGCAAAGCTCTACAGAACAGTAAAGGGAACATTAAGGATAAAAATTGATGAAACTAAATTTTGTTCTGACTCTACAATCGTCCTGAATTGGATTAACTTGTCACCTCACACCTTAAATATATTTGAAGCGGACAGAGTGGTGCAAATACAGAGATCACAAAGTCTGCAGATTGTAGATACGTAAATACAGAGGAAAATCCTGCAGACTTTGTTTCTAGAGGACAACTACCTGAAGATTTCCTGAAGAATGAAATGTGGAGAAGCGGACCTATTTGGCTCAATCGTCCTGAATCAGAGCAGCCTGATGGATTATTTCAGGTCGAGGACCTTCCAGGAAAAAAGAAGGTATCCGTTTTGCTCACTGCTATCATCGAGAGATTCGATTTGTGGGATCGGTATTCATCGCTCAAAAGGTTGCTGCATGTCTTGGCTTACTGTTTTCTTTTCTACGCAAAGTTACGTGAACGTTCAAATCATTCTGGTCCAATATTAGTGAAGGAACTACAACCTGCAAGGAAACGAATAGTTGAGATTGTACAACATGAAGCATTCCAGGAGGAACTCGATCGACTGTCAAGGAAGGAGGAATTGCCCAAACGATAAAAAATCATCAGGTTGAATCCCATCCTGGAAGATGACGTCTTGAAGGTGGGAGGCCAAATAAAAAATTCAGACCTTGAATATAACCAAAAACATCCTATCCTGTTACTAAAACTCCATCCTGTCACTGACCTCATAGTCCGCGATATTCATGAGGAGATGGTGCACGCTGGTATTAATGGTAGCTTATATGCGATTAGACAGAATTATTGGATAGTGGATGGTAGAATAGTTGTCAAGAGAATCATACATACTCTTTGTAGGAAAATGAATTTATCAATTTGGAATTTCAGAAAAGTCTTCTTCAAAATTTTACCTTTTGTTTTAGCTATTAAACAGTGGAAAATCTTCACAGGTTCATGGAAGGTAAAATCCTAAAGATGACTTGTGTAAAATATCAAATTAGTAAATCAATTTTCATAGCTCCTCTCAAGAAATAAAGTTGAAATGAAAAATTTCTTAAAAATCGGTATTTTGTTTTTGTCTTTCTCAAGTTATAATTCAATACCCATAAGGCTGAATTACTCGAACTAGGGCTCATTGGATGAAATATTTTTGTGTCCAGGAGAATTTTTTCTTCATCAAATTGAGATGTCGCATTTTTCTTGGAAGCAATGAAAAATAAAAAAAATTTGTAATTAACATTTGTGGCAAGGCACATTGCAGCATTTCTCATGTGAAAAAAATTTGTATTCCACGAAAAATTAACAAAAATTCAGATTTTTTCAGGGTGTCATGAAAAGCCAAAAAAGACATAATTTATCAGTTTTAACAACGTGACTATGGAGTAATAACGAAAAGTTTAAAAAAATGGAAAGAATCCATTATTTAAAAAATACTGACTTCAAAGGAAAAAGTTTTATGTCAAAATTTAAAAATTGTTTAATTATATTCTGCTTTATTTTTTATGTTACCATACAATTGTATTGTTGATAAAAAATAAATTTGAAAAGATTTTGTATAAATGCTATTATATTTTTTGTTGAAAATACATTTTTTTATAAAATAATATTATTTTGTTAAAAATTCAATTATTTCTATGAATATTCAATAATTTTGATAGAATTCATCCTTTGTGGTTGAAAATTAAAATGGTTTTTTAAAAATTCGACAATTTAGTTAAAATTTTGTTCCCTTCTTGAACGAAAAATCTTTCTTGGTTCAAAATTTGACTCTCTTGGTGAAAATCAAGTTAGATATTTCAACTTTTCTGGTTAAAAATGCAACTTTGTACTTCAAAATTAATCATCATTTATGTTCGAAATTTCTCTCTTCTAGTTGAAAACTCAACCACATACTTGGTTGAAAGTTTAACTACTTTGTTAAAAATTTATTTTTGTTTTTGTTTGTAGATCCATCATCTTAATTAGAAAGTTAAAAAATTGAAAATCATGTTTTTGATTAAAAATTTATATTTTTCAGTTGAAAATGCAACTACTTAGTTTATACTTGAACTATTTTGTTAAACATTCATTTTTTTGGTTGAATATTAAACACTTGATTTGAAATTTCATCATCCTGGTTAAAATTTGAACTCTTTTGTTGAAAATGCGTTCTTTTTTTTGGGTGAATTCAACTGCCAGTGATATGAAATAAAAATATTTTGTTGTTGAAATATCAAATATTACATATCCTACTGAGAGTTCATCTTTTTTTGTTAAAAATTCAACTAGTTGTTCAAAAGTTGAACTATTTTCTTGAAAAAAATTCTTTTTCTTGGTTGGAAATTAATTTTTATAACTGATTTAATTATACTAAATTTGGTAGTGAATTGATCTTTTTTACGTTGAAAATTCATTCCCTTTGGTAGAAATTTTATTCTTCTCAGTTGAAAATCCAATTGTTTGATTAAAATTAGTGCGTTTTAGTTTAAGAATTTTATCATTTTGTTGAATGTGTGTTCTTTTTTTGTTTGAAAATTAAGTTTCTTAACTGCAAATTTAACTATTCGATTTTTGATTGCAAAATTGGTTGATCTTCTTGGTTGAAAATTCATTTTTTCAGTTGAGAATTTAACTATTAGCTTAAAAATTCATCTATTTTGTTAAAAGTACAATAGTTTTACTGGAAATGTTAAGAATTTGAAGCGTTCCAAATTGAGTTTAATGTAGTACTCACATCCATTTTTTTCAAAAGAATTTATTCCCCTATTCCCCCTGTTATCTTTACAGTTGAAAAATATTTTTTGTCATCTTAGAAGTGAGGATGGGGGGCATACAAAATGTGTCTAGTTCGAAATTTGAAACATTTCAGGCCCTGCTTAAGTTTGTTTCAAATTGTGCCTTTAGTTTTGAATATAATCCTGAAAAACTAAACTATGTGAAGTTCGTTTAAACAAAGAAGTTGAGTAAAAACTTATCAGTACAATAAACATAGTTTTTCAAGCAATGCTTTCGAAGTAATTCTAAAAGATATTCAATTCTTTAAATTACTGGATTAACAAAGTTACAGAAACTTTAAGAATGTATTAAAGAGGAACTATTTACTTAAAGTTTCTGTTGTTTGTTCAATTTAATTGTTTCAAGAATTGAGATATCTTTCAGAATTACTTGGCAAACTTTGATTCTAAAAACTATTTTTATTTTATTGGTAAGATTTTACTTAGCTTCTGCTGCGAAGTTGGATCTCTGGAAGAGAAATAAAAAAGAGAAGTTTTGAGCAGTTGCCATTCTTTTTTTATATATCGTCAATAATCAAGTTTCCACTTGTTTGAAGACAGATTTCCATTTCAGTCGTACCTCTTGGACACCTGCCATTCTGCAAGCCCTATTCAGCAGCCCTATTCGAGTTCCCTCAAGTGAACCTCGTGGTTAAATTTCCCTGTACATACAATATTCATTTTCTTCAATTGAGCCAGTCAGACACAAACCTCTCTCCTCGATTTGAAACATTTGCTTCAAATTTTATTTATCAGATTAATACAGCGCTGCTACGCATTCACTGACGAGGTCTGTCCGCAAATTATTCGACCTCCTTGTGTATCAGAATTAGGAGTTAATTCTGGCCAGGGGGTTAATAATTTCTGCAATCAGATTTTTAGGCGCCACTCTTCTGGTGCAACCGTTTGGACGCTGCTGTTTGGACGCTAGACATTTCAACGCGTGACGGTTAGGCGCGGGACGTTTAGGCGCCAGGAAATTTAGCCTTCAGGTCATTTGGATGCTGACGCTTAGGCGCTGGGCATATAGACGCTGGAGGTTTAGGCGCGGAACGTTCAGGCGCGGTACGCTCACGCACGGGACGTTAAGGCACCAGGACATTTAGCCGCCAGGTCGTTTGAAAGCTGCCACTTAGGCGCTGGGCTTTTAGACGCAAGACGTTCAGGCGCCAGGAAATTTAGCCGCCAGGTCGTTTCGACGCTGC
>JAABKJ010007421.1:0-20988 GCA_011634705.1 Andricus grossulariae | reverse complement strand
ACTCATTTTCTATAAAATAGTTTAATTTTGTACCAAATAGTTGATTTTTCTACCAAATTGTTGAATTTTCTACGAAAATGTTCAATTTTCAACCCAAGAATATGAATTTTTAACAAAATAGTTAACTTTTCAGTAAAAAAAAAAAAATTTGAAGGTAAAACAAAAACGTATTTTCGAATAAAATCATGAATCTTAAAAAAAAATGCATTTTTAAAAAAGTTGTTTAATTTTCAGCCAAAAAGTAAACTTTTCAACTTAAAAAGATAAACTTTCAACAAAATACATAAATTTTCAACCAAACAGTTGAACTTTCAAAAAGGAAAATTAAGTTTATACCAAAAAAGACGAATTTTCAACAAATGACATACATTTTCAACTAAATAGTTTAAACAATGAATTTGATATTAAATTAAATTTTATTTTATTAATTTTTAGTATATTTATATTTTTTCGCTTCTAAGTTTTTAACTAAATGGTTGAATTTCTAATGTAAAAAAAAATTTTTTAACCAAAAATGGAGTAGTTGAATTTTCATTTAAGAGAATTAATTTTCAATTTAAAAAAACTCATTTTCTATAAAATAGTTTAATTTTGTACCAAATAGTTGATTTTTCTACCAAATTGTTGAATTTTCTACGAAATAGTTTAATTTTCAACCCAAGAATATGAATTTTTAACAAAATAGTGAACTTTTCAGTTGAGAAAAATTAATGTTAAATTAAGACAAAAACATGTTTTCGAATAAAATTATGAATCTTCAAAAAAAAAATGTATTTTTAAAAAAGTTGTTTAATTTTCAGCCAAAGAGTAAACGTTTCAACTTAAAAAGATAAAGTTTTTAAACAAAATACATAAATTTTCAACTGAGTAGTTAAATTTTCTACCTAGTTGTTGAAATTTCGAGACGAAAATAGGAATTTTCAACCGAAACATATTAATTTTTAATCAGACAGTTGCATTTTCAACCAAAAAAGGTTAAATTTTTACAAAAAAAGATGAATTTTCAAATAAAAAAATGAATGTGCAACAAAATAGTTGAATTTTCAATTAAAAAATAAATTTGCTGCCCAATAAAGAAAAATAAATTTAATTAAATTGTTGAATTTTCGAGCCGAAAATACAAATTTATTAACAAAACAGTTAAATTTTCGACACGAAAATGTGAATTTTCAATGAAAATGTTCATTTCCAACCGAAACAGATAAATTTGTAAGCAGACAATTGCACTAATCAAGTTCTTGAAGTATCAAGCCAAAACGAGTTTTCAACAAAATAGTTGCATTTTCAACTAAGAAATATGACTTTTTATGAAAATTGTGGAATCGAAAATATGAATTCTTAACGAAAAATTAAATAGTAAACTTTTCAACCTAATAGAATTAACTTTCAACATGAACATACATAAACAACACACATACATGAATTAACAGTTTAATTTTCAACAAAAAAAACGAATTTTTTAACAAAATGGTTTAATTTTGCAACAAATTGTTGAATTTTCAAGCCAAACAGACGAATTTTCTACAAAACAGTTGAATTTTCAACCCAAAAATATGAATTTCTAACAAAAAAGTTAATTTACAATCCATCAGTTGAATGTTCAACAAAATAGTTAAATTTTCAGTTAACGAAGTTTAATTTAAATCAAAACGAAAACGAATTTTGAACTATAATTATGAATCTTCAACCCAAAAAGTTAAGTTTCAAAAAAGTTTTGATCAAGGAAGAATTTTTAACGAATTAGTTGAATCTTCAACCAAAAGAGATTAATTTTCAACCAAACAATGGGATTTTTAACCAAAAAATTGATATACTACCAAAAAAGACGAATGTTCAACCAAATAGTTAAATTTTCAATTAAAAAAAATTTTCTAGTTAAGAAAAAGACAAAATTTCAATCAAATTCTTGAACTATCAATAAAATAATTCGATTTTGAACCAAATAATAAATTTTTTTTGCAGTAGACATTGCATCCAAAATAAATGAACTATCGACCATAAATATTGGCAATATTTTGAATTTCTTAAATAAACCTGGGCATATTTTCTTTGATAAGACCGGCAATGTGAAAGACATGGGTTCGGATCCCAGTGGGACTTGAGAGCAATTTTTTCACAATTTAGAAATGAAAATTAATATAAAAAAAATATTTATTTTAGACCAGTACAGGCCTCGGACTTGCCACACTATTAACACTATTTTACACTTTTTTTGAACGATTACCCTATTTTACTACTTTTTCGAAAAAAAATTACACTAAAGACACTATTTTCTCACAATTGTCTGCTAATTCCAGTATTTGTTTACTTTTTCTTAAAACATGTTTTTGAACTTCTTTGCTAATTGGCGATAAATTATCTCAATGGCTGATTAGGGACTGATTAGAATCATCTGCCAAAAAGTGTTGATATTTAAACAAAAAAAGATTTAAAGTAAGAACAGTTGAATACAACCAAAGAAGACCAATTTTTCAGAAACTATTTGAATCCTCAACTAAAACAGATTAAGTACAGTTACATTTTCAAACAAAAAAATTAATTTTCTACCAAAAAATACTAATTGTTAACAAAATGCATATATTTTCTACCAAGTAGCTAAATTTTAAATCAAGAGGATTAATTTTCTACTAAAGACACGATTTTTCAACCAAATAGTTGAATTTTCTACTGAAAAAGATAAATTTTCAACGAAAAATGGAATAGATACATTTTCAGTTAAATCCTTTAATTTTAAAACAACAGAAGGAGAATTTTCAACAAAATAGTAAAGTTTTCAAATAAAGAGAAGATCTTTAACCAAACACACTATATTTTAACAAAACAGTTCAACTTACAACCAAGTAGTTGCATTTTCAAGCCTAAACTAAAATAGATTATTTTTTAACCACGCATTGCATTTTTAACAGAAGAAAATTATTTTCTACAAAAAAAAATACGAATTTTTTTCAATCAAATAGTTCAATTTGCAACCAAAAAATACAAATTTGCAATAAATTACATACCTTTTCAACTAAATATTTTGAACAATGGATGTGCTGTTAGTCCAAATTTTATTTGATTAATTTTTAGTCCATATTTTTTTCGTTTCTAAAAATTTTGAACTACATAGCTGAATTTCTAAGCTGAAAAAGATAACTTTTGCCCCTAAAATGATGATTTAAAAAGAAAACAATTTTTCTACAAAACTGTTTAATTTTGTACCAAATAGTTGAATTTTATACCAAGTTGTGAAATTTTCCAGTCAAATGACGATTTTTCTATAAAAACATTTGAACTTTCAACCCGAAAATATGAGTTTTCAAGAAAAAAGTTATCTTACAACCAGTCTGTTGAATTTTCAACAATATAGTTAAATTTTTAGTTAAAAAAAAATCATTTAAAGAAAAAAAGAAAAAAAACGAAGTTTCAACTAAAATTGTACATCTTCAACCAAAAATAAGTGAACTTTCAAGAAAGTAGTTCAACTTCCAACCAATGAGTTGAATTTTTAATCCAAAAAGATGAATTTTCAACGAGAAATGTAATAATTGATATGTCAACTAAACAGATTTTAATTAAAATTGAAAAAACAGTTGGATTTAAACAACAAAGGCAAATTTTCAACAAAATACTTGAATCCTTATCTAAAACAGATTACTTTCAACTAAAAAATTAGTTTTTAACCAAAAAAAAAGAAGAATTTTCAACAAAAAATGTAATAGTTGACATTTAAACCACAAAAGATTTTAATTTTAAATATAAAACAGTTAAATATAATAAAAAAAGACGAATTTTTAACAAAATACTTGAAGCTTTAACTAAAATAGATTATTTTTTAACCATACATTGCATTTTTAACAAACAAAAAATTATTTTCTACAAAAAAATACGAATTTTCAACAAAATACATAAAGTTTTAATTAAATAGTTCAATTTTCAACCAAAAAATATAAATTTTCAATAAATTACATAAATTTTCAACTAAATAATTTGAACAATGGATGTGCTGTTAGTTCACATTTTATTTGATTAATTTTTAGTCTATATTTTTTTCTTTTCCAAAAATTTTGAACTACATAGTTGAATTTTTAAGCGAAAAAAAAATAAATTTTTAACTAAAAATGATGATTTAAAAAGAAAACGACTTTTCTACAAAACTGTTTAATTTTGTACCAACCAGTTGAATTTTATACAACATTGTGAAATTTTCCAGTCAAATGACGATTTTTTTATAAAAACAGTTGAACTTTTAACCCGAAAATATGAATTTTCAAGAAAAAAGTTATTTTAAAACCAGGCTGTTGAAATTTCAACAATATAGTTAAATTTTCAGTTGAAAAAAAAACATTTTTAACCAAAAAAAAAGTTTCAACTAAAGTTATAAATCTTCAACCAAAAAAAAGTGAACTTTCAAGAAAGTAGTTCAACTTTTAACCAAGGAGTTGAATTTTTAATCTAAAAAGATGGATTTTTAACGATAAATGTAACATTTGATAAAACAGATGTTAATTTAAATTAAAAAAATAGTTGGATTTAACCAACAAGCACAAGTTTTTAACGAAATACTTGAATCCTTATCTAAAACAGATTATTTTCAACTAAACAATTTAATTTTTAACCAAGAAATGGATTTTCTTCCAAAAAAAAACAACGAATTTTCAACAAAATACATCAATTTTCAACCAAATAAGTCAATTTTCCAGTAGATTATTTAATTTTCGAGACAAAAATACGAATTTTTTACAAACCAGTTTAATTTTAAACCCGAAAATTTGAATTTTCAACAAAAAAGTATATTTTCAACCGAAACAGATCAATTTTTAACCGGACAGTTGCATTTTTAAGCAAAAAAATATGAAATTTCTAAAGAAAAAGATACATTATCAGAACAGAAAGATATTCATCTTTGTTGAACATTCGTTCAACAAAATAGTTGAACTTTCAACGAAGTAATTCAATTTTGAACCAAATAATAAAATTTGTAAATAAAAAATATGAATTCTTTACGAAAAATTTAATAGTAGACTTTTCAACCGAGAAGAGTGAACTTTCATCCAAAAATAGTTGGATTTTCTTATTAGGTTCTATTAATTAAGTTCGCATTTAAGTGGACAAATACGAAAAAGGAGAGACTGTGAAGCCGGCGATAAATAAATAGGAATTTTCATAATTTATACTCTAAATAAAAACATTTTAAATAAACATTGAACTTCATTTTTAATACTCAAAAAATTTTATCACACTGTTTTGACACTTTTTTTAAATTTTTGATCTCTAAAGTGAGTCCGTGACCTGCCAGTAGACAAAAACAATTAACATAAAATTATTATTTGATAATGTTGAATGTTTAGGACAGTGCAAGGAACCTGACGCAGAAGGTGCTATTAAGTATAAAATCAAACCAAATGGACGACTGTATAGCACAATTAGATCGCGACCTGATGGACGTACTGATGAAGTACATCTACCGAGGCTTCGAAATCCCAACGGATGGAAGCAGCGGACACTTGTTACTCTGGCACGAGAAGGTCTACAACATCAGTGGAGTCGGCAGCATCGTTCGAGTCTTTGCCGACAGCAAGAGAGCTTGAATTTACACTTTGGTCCATTCTCCCTCCTCTTTTTGTTACTCAAGACAATTAGTAACATTAAGGACATACTTAGGTCGTACCATTTTTTCACTAAGGAAACCGCAGTGCATTTATGTCGAGTTGTTGTCAATAAATTTTTATTTCTTCTACTTACAGAAAAAAAAACAGTCGCTTGGCTCCTTACTTTACTCTCGAAACCTTAATTAAACACTTTAGGCTTATATACATATATTCTTCTTAAACCGAATACCTTATCCGAATACATACTATATTGACTTGGATATGAAAATCAGGAATGTGAAGGCTCACTCTTTTTTCACCAAGTGAGAAAAAAAAATATTATCTTTAATATTAATACTGCTCATTCAATTATTCCATCTACAACAAAAAATTTCAAAAGCAAAACCTTGAGCGCTATCCACTTTTAACACTGAGAAATAAAAACGGACTTTACATAATAGTAAAATTGTTGTTAAACATTTATTATAAGTAAAAACATCGTTTAATGTATCGTAAAACTGTTAATATTATATCGTGGACTACTCCAAAATCTTTACTTATTCACACTTGTCTTTCACCGTCACCATTATCATATTTGTCTGGTGAATTAAGTACAATGCACTGATGAAAACCGAATTTGCCCTGAAAATCAAAGAGATCGAGTTTAATTCGGTGTTTGAATAATTGAAGCATCGGCTTGAAGAACGTTTTATGAACAGAGATTTTGTCTCACTGAAATCTAGGTTCATAATGTTACTTTTTTTTTTATTCAGAAATTCGTCAGCGGCCAGATAAAAACTAAAAGATTTCGAATTTATTTATTTCAACCAAAAAGACGACTTTATACAAATAAAGATGAATTTTCAATTCAATAGAACAAATTTTCAACAAAATATTTGAATTTTTAACCAAATTCATTAATTTTTAAACTAAATGGTCGAATTTTCAAACAAAAAAGATTAAACTTCAACCCAAAACCGTTAAATTTCCAACCAAATAGTTTTCTGTCGAAATAGACGAGTTTCTAATAAAACAATTGAATTTCGACTAAAAAAGATTACTTTTTAATCATATGTTTGAATTTTTAATCCAAAAGACCAATTTTTCACCAAACCGATTAGTTTTCTACCAAAAAAGATTAATTTTCAACGAAATGCATGAATTTTCAGAGAAATGGTTGAATTTTCAACTGAAAATTATCAGTTTTCAACCAAAAATGAAAACGTTAAATTTTCAGTAAAAAAAAGAATTAATTTTCAACAGAAAAAAAGGAATTTTCAACAAATACAAATTTTTCAGTCAAGAAAAAAAAATAAGTTCATGTAAATTGTTGAACTTTGATACCAAAAGACGGCATTTCTGTAAAACAGTTGATTTTTTAACCCGAAAATATGAATTTTCAACCAAATGGTCGAATGTTCGAAATCAGAAAGATTAAACTTCAACCAAAAACCGTTACACTCTCACCCAAATAGTTTAATTTTTTGAAGACAATTGAATTTTCACCAACAGCAACAAATTTTCAATCCAAAAGCACGAATTTTCTTTCAAAATAGTTGAATTTTTGACCACAAAAAAATGACTAATAAAATATTTGAATTTTCAACATAATAATTAAATTTTCAGCAAAATAGTGGAATTCTCAACCAAATAATCGAATTAAAAAAAAAGAAACCAAAACAGTTGATATTTCTACCAAAAAGAAATAAAATAATTCTCAACAAAAATAATTGAACTTTTAACAAAATAGTGGAATTTTTAACCAAAAAGACGAATTTTGAACCAAGAAACTTAATTTTATACCAAGAAAGAGGAATTTTTAAGAAATTACAGAAATTTCCAACTAAATAGTTTGATAAATGGATGTTAGTCCAAAATTAATTTTTATTAATTTATAGTTTATATTTTTTTCATTTCTAAAATTTGTTAACTCAACAGTTGAATTTTAAAACTAAAAAAGAGCAATTCTGAACAAAAAAAATGTAGTTATATTTCCCTTGAGGAGAATTAGTTTTCAATTTAAAAAAAAATTCTACCAAATACTTGAATTTTATATCAAATTGTTGAATTTTCAAGCCAAAAAGTTAATTTACAAACCAATCAGTCGAATTTTCAACAAAATATTCAAACTTTCAGTAAAAAAATTAATTTTAAATAAAAAAATAATAATTTTCAACTAAAATTATAAATCTTCAACACAAAAACTTTCAAACAAATAATTTAATTTTCAGCAAAATAGTTTAATTTTCTCCCTACAACGATGCGTTTTCAACCAAAAAATCGAATTTTCAAATAAAAAACATTAAATGTCAATAAAAAACCGTTGATATTTCCACCAAAAAGAAACA
Source organism: Andricus grossulariae (assembly GCA_011634705.1). Lineage (NCBI taxonomy): Eukaryota > Metazoa > Arthropoda > Insecta > Hymenoptera > Cynipidae > Andricus > Andricus grossulariae. The sequence continues at coordinate 13,070 of JAABKJ010007421.1, read as the reverse complement.
AACTAATTTTTAACAGAAATAATTAAATCTTTAAGAAATCAGTTAAATTTTTAACCAAAAGGGTGAATTTTCAAACAAATAGTTGAATTTTCAACTGAAAATTATCAGTTTTCAACCAAAAATGGAATAGTTAAATTTTCAGGTAAAAAAATTAAATTTCAACTACAAAAAAAAACGATTTTTTAACTACAGAAAAAAAACATTTTTCAACAAACTAGTTAAATTTACAACCAGAAGTATGATTTTTCAACTAAAATGATAAATCTTTAACTGATAAAGTTGTATTTGAAACCAAAAAGATCAATTTTCCAACCAAGCGGACAAATTTTCAACAAAGAAAGATTTTTCAGTCAAGAAACAGAAATGAGTTCATGTAAATTGTTTAACTTTCAATTCAAAAGATGAAAAATGTAAAAAAAAATGTAAAACAGTCGAATTTTCAACAAAATAGCTGAATTTTCATCTAAAGAAATCAATTTTTAACAAAGTAGTTCACCCTTTACCCAAGTAGTTGAATTTGTAATTTAAAAAGATCAATTTTCAAAAAAATAGTTAAACTTTCAACAAAAATAATAAATCTTCAACTCAAATTATGAATCTTCAATTAGAATAGTTACAATCTCAGTTAAAAAAAATTATTTTTCAAACCAAAAAAAAATTTCAACTCTTCAAGAATTTTCAATTCTTAAAAAAAATATATATATTTTTTTAACAAAGTTTTTAAAAAGAAAACTGTTTTCAGAAAGAAAACTGTTTTCAAAGTTTTTTCTAACAAACCTTTAACCAAAAAGAGATGAATTTTCAACAAAAGAAAAAAGATTCATTTTCAAACAAGCAGTTGTATTTTTATCCAAAAAAGATGAAGTTTCTACTGAAACAGATGACATTTTAAATCGAAGAGAACGAATTTGAAAAAAAATAATAATTGCATTTTATCAAAACGGTTGAATTTTTAACCAAAACGGATGACTTTTTACATATATTGTTGAATTTTCAACCACATAAAAAAATTTAAACTAAAAATATAATTGTCAGTTGGGAAAGTCTGCAAAAGAATATAAATATAAATACAAGGCCAATGAATTACTGACAAGAATATTAGATCAGGATTGCCGCAAAACCTCATTTTCAAAATTCTTTAATTTTTCCCTAACCAATTTTCCATTTTCCTGATCATTCATATTCAAAGACCAGAATTTTAATCTTGTAACATTTTTAACATCGAATCTTTTATAAATGGACTAAAAAAATTAAAATATAAATTTTAAAATGTCATTATCCTTAACAGTTACTTAAAGTGCCTCTTATAGAAATTCCCGGACTTTTTCTCTGGTTTCCGTGATGTTTGTATTATACTTTTATTTATTATTATTTTATTATTACTATTTTTATTATTTATTACATATTATTTGATTATCATTTTCTGATTTGACTTTTTCACATGTATTGTACTTTTTCCTGAACCTATTTTGAATACCTACATATAATAATTTATACTTTGAATCAATATTTTCAATCATAACTTTTCAAGACAATGTTGCTAACCTCGTTTAATTAGTAATTCTTAACCCAGTATTTAAATTAAAATACGAAAATAAAAAATTATTGATTTGAGCGCTACCGCGGACGAATTTCCGAATAAAAAAATAAAAAACAGTATGAACAGTGCGACAAAATCTCTGTTCATATAACGTTTTTTAAGCCGATGCTTCAATTTATGAACTTGAAATAAAATAATTAAATTTTTTGCATCTTACTGTCCCTCTTTGAAGTATTCTTTCAGAGTATTACTGAAGCGTTTACTGTATCTGACGAATTCTCTTTTGCGTTGATCCAGAGCCTGTTTGCCTGCTGATCCTGGTATAAATCCTGTGACTTCGTTTACTGCATCTAGTAATTTTTTTATTGCACTAGCAATTTCTCTGAAAAAAAAATTATGATGTTGATAAAAAATACTGAAATGTGAATGTAATAAAAAGACTTTACAGTCCAAAATTCTCTCAGAACAGGGAAAAATAAGGTGGTTATTTGCGAAAAAAGGGAATAAATTCTTTTAAATAAAATTAATGTATAGGTACTTGAGTTTTGAAGCTAAAAAGTAGAATGTTTTCAGAAAACAGTTGACTTTTAAATCTGAAAAGATCAATTTTCAACGAGAATATTCATTTTCAAACAAGAAAGATAATTTTTCAACCAAATAGTTCAATTTTCATCAAACAAAATTAATTTCGTACCAAAAACTTGAACTTTTAAGTGAAAGTGAAGAATTTTCAAAAAAATAGATTATTTTTAAGCTAAAAAGATGAATTTTCAATCAAATGGTAGAATTTTAAAACATAAAAGATTAAAATTCAACCAGAAACAGTTGTATTTTTAACCAACTAGTTCAATTTTCAACCCGAAAAGTTGAATTTTCTACAAAAAAGTTCATTTTCGACCAAGGAAGATGAAATTTCAACCAAAAAATATTACTTTTCTGCCATAAAAGATGAATTTTCAATCCGAAAAGACTAACTTCAAACGAAACAGTGAACTTTTCGACCAAAAAAGATGAATTTAATAAAACAGTTGAATTTTCAACAAAATAATTGAATTTTTAACAAAATAGCTAATATTTAAAACAGAAAATATTAAACTTCAACAAAAAACAGTTTTATTTTTAACCAAATAGTTCATTCTTAAAGCCAAGAAAACAAATTTTTTAGAAAACACTTGAATTTTCTACCAAAAAATAGGAATTTTCTATTTGAAAGGACAAATTTTCTTTCCAAAATATGTAGTTGCTTTTTCAACCAAATAATTAAGTTTTCAACCAAGAAAGGCGGATTTTCAGTCAAGAACTTTTCTATGAAAAAATTATTTTTCAACAAAACCGTTTACTTTTCGCCGAAAAAAAATTTCTTAAAGAAAATAGTTCAATTTTGAACCTACCAACATGTATTTTCAACCAAATAGTGAAATTTTCAAAAAAAGAAATTTTAATCAAAGATAGAATAGTTAAATTTTCAGTTAATACATTCATTTTAAACCTACGAAGATGTATTTTCAACAAAATAGTTACATTTTCAACCAGAATAGTAGAATTTTGAACCAAAAAGATTAATTTGAAGCCAAGAGGATTAACTTTTTACTAAAAAATATGAAATTTTCACCAAAAGAGATGAATTTTCAATACAGAAAGACGATTTTTCTACCAAAGAATTTCATTTTCAACGGAATAGTTTAATTTGCTTCTAAATTGCTGACTTTTCAAGCCAAAAAGACGAAATTTCAAGAAAATTATTGAATTTTTCAGCAAGTAGTTGAATTCTCAACTAGAAAATATTCATTTTTAACCAAAAAATCTTCATGACATTTTCAATTGAAAAAATATAATTCTGAAGCAAAAAAAAAACGGATTTTTAATAAAATATTTACATTTTCAAACAAAGTGGTTCAACTATCAACCAAGTAGTTGACTTTTAAATTAAAAAATATTAATTCTAAACAAAAAATATAATAGTTGATATTTCAACAACAAATTTCTTTTTAAATTCCAAAATAGTTGAATTAAACAAAAAATTCGAACTTTTAGCAAAATAGTTGATTACTCAACCAAACAGGCTTAATTTTCTACCAAAAAAAGATTAATTTTCAACAAAATAATGGATTTTCTACAAAATAGTTGAATTTTTAACCTGCAAAAATGTATTTTTAACCAAATAGTGGAATTTTCATAAAAATAAATTTTAATCAGAGATAGAATAGTTAAATTTTCAGTTAATAAATTAATTTTAAAACTACGAAGCTGCATTTTCAACAAAATAGTCACATTTTCAACTAAAATAGATGAATTTTCAATACAAAAAGACGATTTTTCCACCGAAAAATTGAATTTCCAGCCAAATAGTTAAATTTTTAACTAAATTGTTAAATTTTCAAGCAAAACTGAAGAAAAAAAATCAAGAAAATACATGAACTTTCAACCAAATAGTTGAATTATTAACTAAAAAAGAATAATTTTTAACCAACAAATTTTCAAGATATTTACAATCGAAAAAAAGAATCCTGAAGCAAAAAAAAATGAATTTTTAATAAAATAGTTACATTTTCAACCAAAGGGGTTCAACTATCAACCCAGTAGTTGACTTTTTAATAAAAAAAAATATTATTTCTAAACAAAAAATATAATAGTTGATATTTCAGCAACAACAAATTTCTTTTTTAATTCCAAAATAGTGGAATTAAACAAACAAGATCAACTTTTAACAAAATAGTTGAATACTCAACCAAACAGGCTTAATTTTCCACCAAAAAAGACTAATTTTCGACAAAATACATGGGTTTTCTACAAAGCAGTTGAATTTTTAACCCGAAAACGTAAATTTTCAACAAACCAGTTAATTTTCAACCCATTAATTGAATTTTCAAGTAAAAACGATCAATTGTCAACCGAAAAGATGAATTGTAAACCAAGAAAGATTATCTTTTTACCAAAAACGATAAAATTCCTACCAAAAGAAATTAATTTACAAAACAAAAAGACGATTTTTCTACCGAACAATTAAATTTTCAACCAAATAGTTTAATTTTTAACCAAATTGTTGAATTTTCCATCCAAAACGACGAAATTTCAAGAAAATACATGAACTTTCAACCAAATATATGAATTCGCAACTAGAAAAAGATTAATTTTCAATAAAAAATATTAATTGTTACCCAAAAATGGAAGTTGCATTTTCAGATAAAAAAATTAATTCTTGAGCAAAAAAACTAATTTTTAATAAAATAATTAACTTTTTAACTAATGCAGTTCAACTATGAACCAAGTAGTTGAATTTTCAATTAAAAAATATTAATTCTAAACAAAAAATTTAATAATTGATGTTTCAACCAAAAAACAAATTATCAAAAACATTTGAATTCAACCACAAGAGACGAAGTTTTAACAAAATAGTTGAATCCTCAACCAAAAAAGCTTATTTTTCACAAAGAAGATTAATTATTATCTCCTAAAAAAATACAAATTGTCAACCAAATACATGGATTTTCAACTCCAAATATTGAGTTAAATTTTAAGTTAAAAAATTAATTTTCAAGAAAAAAGAACGAATTTTCAACATACTTAATTTTTCAATCAAATAGATGAATCTCCAACTAAAAAAAAAAAAATGAATTAACAAAGCAGTTCAACTTTCAACCAATTAGTTGAATTTTCAACGAAGAAGATTAATTTTCTACCAAAAAATATGAATTTTCAACAAAATAGTTGAAAAAAGATTAATCCTTAATTGAACATTTAATAGTTAAATATTTAATTAAAGCGATAAATTTTCATCCAAAAATGGAATAGTTAAATTTTCAGTTAATTAAACTAATTTTTAACAAACAAAAAAAAACGAATTTTCAATCAAATATTTAATCTTCAACCCAAAAAATGAATTTTTAAGAAAGGGGTTCAACTTTCAGCCAAGTAATTAAGTTTTCAATAAAAAAGATTAGTTTTCAAAAAAATAGTTGATCTTTCAACCAAACAGATGAATTTTCAACTGAAATGATGAATCTTCAATGGGAACCAATTTAGAAAACAGTTGACTTTTGAACCCGAAAAGAGTATTTTTTAAACAAATAGTTGAATTTTCAAAAAAAAAAAAAAATAGATTTTGGACCAAACAGTTGCATTTACAACTAAATAGTTGAATTTTTAACCTAATAAGATGAATTTTCAACCAAATGGTCGAATTTTAAAACATAAAAGTTTAAACTTTAACCCAAAAAAGTGCATTTCTAACCAAATAGTTAACTCCCAAAGACAAAAAGATTAATTTCTTCTAAGACACTTGAATTTTCTATCAATAAAGATGAATTTTCAATCCAAGAGGACGAATTTCTAAATTCTAACCAAATAGTTTAACTTTAAACCCACAAAGGTGAATTTTCAACCAAATAGCTCAATTTTTAACCCAATACTTGAATTTTTACCCTGAAAAGATGAATTTTCAACCAAATGATCAAATTCTCAAACAAAAAAGGTTCAAATTCAACTAACAGGAGTTATATTTTTAACAAAATAGTTCACTTTTCAACAAAATAATTCAATTTTCAACCAAATAGTCGAATTTTTAAACAAAAATGTAATACATAGTAGACTTTTCAATCAAAAACGATAAACTTTTAACCAAAAATAGTTGCATTTTCTTCTTGGGTTCAATTAATTCAGCTCGCATTTAAGCGGACAACAAGAAAAGGGGATGTTTTCTGAAAACAGGGGAAAAAAGAGGAATTATTTTTAAAAAAGAGGAAAAGAAGGGAATAGGGGAAAGAGTGTAGTCTTAATAAAGCATTAAAATCTCTTAATTGTACGTACTTAATAGTTTCGAGGAAGGTTTTACGGTCTGTTATTTCATCTGGAATTCTGCTCAATATCCTTTTTAAGGAAGTGGACTTCCGATTAAGCTCTTGGAATGCATCTTCTGAACGCGCTGATCGATATTCCACAACTGGCACGAAATGATAATATAAATCCATGAATTATTTATATAGAAACATAAGTTACAAATTACTTAAAAATTTTTTTTACCATCACAGTCTGAAGCAGTACCCTGTAATCGAAGAACGCTTTCGTTCATATCGATATTTAAATCTGATTTTCGCACAATTCCCAAAACTAAATCGTATGTAATTCCAGGATAGGAATTCTCAGCCTTCGAAAGCGCTGATCGCAAAGTTTGCGCAGCCATAACATTTTGTCTCTCCAACTAAAATTCATTAATCAATATTTTAGCTAATAAAATATAAATGCCAAATTTTAATCTTAAACCTAATTTAAAAACTTAAAATTAAAAACCTAACTTAAAAAATATTAAGTAAATTTCCGTCCCGTCTTGGAATCTTTTTCTGTTAAAGTCATTGAAATTTTTACAGCTTTTGTGTGAATTTCCATTGATGTGTAAAGGAATTTCACACAAATCCTGAAATGTTGCAAGAAAGCCGGAAATTTTACAAAAATAAAAAGGAAAATTCCACTCTGGATAATTGGACATGAAAGACTAGTCATTCTTTACGTAAAATTACACGCACAAAATTACATGAAACTTGAAAATGAAAAATTACCTTAAAATTAATTTTTTTAAATAAAAGATAAATCATTAAAAATAAAAGATAAATCATTAAACAAATTTCCCAGTAATCTTATTGTTGGTACCGAGAATTTTTTTACCTTCAAAAGGTAAAAATATTTACAAATTATAGTTTGATAGAAAAATGTTAAAAACAAAATCATTTCCTGATATTAAAAAATCATTTTTTAACGAAATAGTTATATTTTCAAACTAAAAGTTGCATCCTTAACTAAAACCGAATAATTTTCAACCAAAAAGTTACATTTTTAACCAAAAGAGATTAAATTTCTACCAAAAGAGACGAATTTTCAAACATCTTTTAAACTGATACGAACTATTCCTAAGGTTTCGACAAATCTTAAAAAATGACCAAAATTGCCTAAAAATCTTGCAGCTTTTCTTCGAAATTTTTAGAAATCTATTGAAACTTTTTAAAATCTTAAAATTTTCTTTAAAAATTAATTTTTTAATATGAAAAATAATTTAAAATTTTCTCACGAAATTTGATAAAAGTTGTTTATTCTCTTAAAACCTTTTAAAATTATTAACAAGCTTCGAATTTTGTATTCAAAATATTCAAAAATTTATATGTTGTTTAAAATGTTTTGAAATCTTTTCAAGTTTTAATTTATTTTTGTATCTTTTTAAAATTTCTAAATAGCTCTTAAACTTACTTGAATTTATTCTAAAATTTTTTAATCCTGTAAAATTGAAAATTTCAGCTTTAAAATCTTCTACAGTCTTTTTAGAAATTTAATGAAAACCTTCTAAATCTTTTTCAATTTTCTCTTAAAATTAATTTTTCAGCAAAAAAGAATAATTTGAAAATTTCCTAGGAATCTTAAAAAAAAAGGTTATTCTCTTGAAACCTTTACAAATTCCAAAAATTTACAATTTGTTTAAAACTTTTTGAAATCCTTCCATGTTTTAAATTATTGCGAAATAGTTTCAAAACTTCTAAATATCTTAACTGACTCGGATTTTTTCTAAAATTTTGTAATCTCGCAAAATTGAAAAACTTTGTTTGAAAATCTTTTGTTATTTTTCGACATTTTAGGAAATCATTTTAAATATTTAAAATCGTTTACAATTTTCTCTTAAAATTCATTTAAAAAAAAAAAAATTCTTAAAAAGGTTCTTTTTTCAAAATCTTAAAAAATCTACATTTTGTTTACAATTTATTGAAATCTTCTCAAGATTCAAATTATTTACGAGTCTTTTAAAAACTTCTAAATACCTTTTAAAATATTTCAGTTTTCTTAAAAAATTAAAAAATTCTGCAACATTAAAAAATTGTCTTAAAATCTTCCAGATTCTTTTTCGACATTTTTTTAAATCTTCAAAACTTAAAATTAATCTTCTAAAATAAATCTAAATCATTAAACATTTTCCCAGTAATCTTATTGTCGGTACAGAGAACTTTTTTACTTAAAAAAGGTAAAAATGTTTACAAATTGTAGTTTGGTAGCAAAATGTTAAATACAGAATTATTTCCCAATATTAAAAAATCATTTAGAAATAAATTTTTCTCTTTTATCAATAATATTTAGAAATATTAAGAAATAAATTGTATCTTAAAAAAATTACTTATTTGTGAATTTTTATTTACTAAATTGATGGTAGAGAAAACTCTTAAATTTTCAAAATTCCAGAAAATTCAAAAGAACAAACTGAATACAGCCACTTAAATTTAAATATTAGATTAGGCCATTTAAATATTCAGGCAGTATGCGATTCCCAGGAACAAAATTCAAAGTCTTTTCCAGGTTAAGAAATCAAGTTTTTCCAGGTCTCCTTTTTTTACATCAAATAATCAAATAACCGTATTTTATACATGTAAAAGATGAAAAATTTAATTTTTTTATTGGCCAACAATTTCTAAAGAAATTATGATCATAAATAAACAAATTCTTAATGTTTTGCGAACATAAATCGTCTTTGTGAAACATTTGGGTATATATTTTAAAAACTTTGTAAAGTCTTTAAAATCCTTGAAATTTTTTGAAATCTTTGTTAAATCTTTGAAATCTTTTGAAGTATTTAAAATCTTTGTGAAATCTTGCAATTTCTGTGAAATCTTTGTGAAATCTCTTGAAATGTTTTAAAATTTTTGTTAAATCTGTGAAATCCTTGAATTGTCTGTGAAATCTTTCTTTAATCTTTGTTTCTGAAAACTTTTGTGTTCGTTTGAAATCACTGAAATTATTTGAAATCTTCTCAAATTAATCGAAAACTTTTGAAATTGTTTAAAAACTTTGAAATATGCTGAAATATCTGAAATCTTTTGAAATCCTAATAAATTCTTTGAAATACTTGTGAAATCTTTCCTACATCTTTTGTATTTATTTGAAATCACTGGAATGCTTTAAATCTTTATGAAATATTTTTAATCTTTCTGAAATCTTTTGTATTCGTTTGAAATCATTAAAATATTTGAAATCTTCTAAACAAATTTGTAGTCGTTCCAAATCTTTGAAATGTTCTGAAATCTTAGAAATTTTGTTTCCTGCACCCTTTTTCAAAAATCTTTGAAATCCTTAAAATCATCTGAAATTTTTTAAATCTTTGTGAGATATTTTGAAATCTTTAAAATTTTTGTAAAATCTTTGAAATCTTCGTGAAATCGTTATGAAATCTTTTAAATATTTGTGAAATCTTTTAAATATTTGTGAAATCTTTCTTTAATCTTTGTTTGTGAAATCTTTTGTTTTCGTTTGAAAACCTTGAAATCTTTTGAAATCTTCTCAAATTTATTGAAACCTTTTGAAATTGTTTAAAATCTTTTATATCTGGCGTAATGTACCCTTTTTGAAATCTTTGAAATTTTTTGAAATCCTTATGAATTCTTTGTGAAATTTTTTGAAATCTTCCTTTAATCTTTGTTTCTGAAAACTTTTTTGTTCGTTTGAAATTATTGAAATCTTTTGAAATCTTCTCAAATTTATTGAAACCTTTGAAATGTTATGAAATCTTTGAAATCCTTATAAATTCTTTGAAATACTTGTGAAATCTTTCCTACACCTTTTGTATTTATTTGAAATCACTAGAATATTTGAAATCTTTGTGAAATATTTTTTAATTTTCTAAAAAAATGTGAACTCGTTTAAGATCTTTGAAATGTTCTTTATTTTGGCGTACTGCACCCTTTTCGAAATCTTTGAAATTTTTTTAATCTTTCTGAAATCTTTTGTATTCGTTTGAAATCATTAAAATATTTTAAATCTTTTGAAAAAAATTTGTAATCGCTTCAAATCTTTGAAATCTTTTGAGATATTTTGAAATCTTTAAAATTTTGGTAAAATCTTTGAAATCCTTGAAATCTTTGTGAAATCGTTATGAAATCTTTTAAATATTTGTGAAATCTTTCTTTAATCTTTGTTTGTGAAATCTTTTGTGTTCGTTTGAAAACATTAAAATCTTTTGAAATCTTCTCAAATTTATTGAAACCTTTTGAAATTGTTTAAAATCTTTTATATCTGCGTAATGTACCCTTTTTGAAATCTTTGAAATTTTTTGAAATCCTTATGAATTCTTTCTGAAATTTTTCGAAATCTTTCTTTAATCTTTGTTTGTGAAATCTTTTGTTTTCGTTTGAAAACATTGAAATCTTTTGAAATATTCTCAAATTTATTGAAACCTTTTGAAATTGTTTAAAATCTTTGAAATCTGGTGTAATGTACCCTTTTTTAAATCTTTGAAATTCTTGAAATCTTTTGAAATTCTTATGGATTCTTTGAAATATCTGTGAAATCTTTCTGAAATATTTTGAATTCATTTAAAATCATTGAAATACTTGAAATCGTTGTGAAATCTTTTGAAACATTCTAAAAATTTGGAAATTATTTTAAATCTCTTAAATATTTTGAAATCTGGTGTACTGCACCTTTTTAGAAATCTTTAAAATTCTTGTATTCTTTTGACATCTCTATGAAATTTTTATAAAATCTTTTAAATCTTTTTGAAATCTTTTGTATTTATTTGAAATCTTCTAAAAAAAATTGTAATCGCTTGAAAGATTTAAAATCCTTGAAATTTTCTGAAAGTTTTAAAATCAATGTGAAATGTTCAAAATCCTTGTGAGATCTTTTAAAATCTTTAAAATTTTGGTAAAATCTTTGAAATCCTTGAAATCTTTGTGAAATCTTTCTTCAATCTTTGTTTGTGAAATCTTTTGTTTTCGTTTGAAAACATTGAAATCTTTTGAAATCTTCTCAAATTTATTGAAACCTTTTGAAATTGTTTAAAATCTTTGAAATCTGGTGTAATGTACCCTTTTTGAAATCTTTTGAAATCCTTATAATTTCTTTGAAATATTTGTGAAATGTTTTGTATTCATGTAGAATCATTAAAATGTGTACCCTTTGTAAAATCTTTGAGATCATTGAAATATTAAAAAAACAAAATTAGTTCTTGAAATCTTTTGAAATCCTTATGAATTCTTTGAAATCACTGGAATATTTGAAATCTTTGCAAAATCTTTTGAAATTTCAGAAAAAAAAAAAGAATGTGAACTCGTTTAAAATCTTTGAAATGTTTTGCAACTTGGCGTACTGTACCCATTTTGAAATCTTGGAAATATTTTTAAAATCTTTCTTAAATCGTTTGTATTCGTTTGAAATTATTAAAATATTTGAAGTCTTTGTGAAATATTTTGAAATCTTGTAAAAAAATTGAAATCGTTTAAAATCTTTAAAATCCTCGTAAAATCTTTGAAATCCTTGAAATCTTTGTGAAATGTCTTAAAGTATTTTGAAATCTTTAAGAAATCTTTGAAATCTTTGTGAAATCTTTCTTCAATCTTTTTTTACTGAAATCTATTGTATTCGTTTGAGATCATTGAAATATGTTGAAATCTTCTCTAATTTATTGAAACCCTTTGAAATTTTTTTAAATCTTTGACATCTAGTTTACTGCACCCTTTTCAAAATCTTTAAAATCCTTGAAATCTTTGAAATCTCTTGAAATATTTATGAAATATTTGTGAACTCTTTATTTAATCTTTGTTTATGAAATCTTTTGCGTTCGTTTTAAATCATTGAAATATTTAAAAAAAATGTAATTCTTGAAATCTTTTGAAATCGTTATTAATTCTTTGAAATCACTGGAATATATGAAATCTTTTGAAATTTTCTATTAAAAAAATGTGAACTCGTTTAAAATCTTTTTGAAATCTTGGAAATATTTGTAAAATCTTTCTTAAAACTTTTGTATTCGTTTGAAGTCATTAAAATATTTGAAGTCTTTGTGAAATATTTTTAAATCTTCTAAACAAATTTGAAATCGTTTAAAATCTTTAAAATCCTCGTAAAATCTTTGAAATCCTTGGAATCTTTGTGAAATCTTTCTTTAATCTTTTTTTGTAAAATCTATTGTGTTCGTTTGAGATCATTGAAGTTATGTTGTCATTTTTTGAAATTGTTTAAAATCTTTGAAATCTGGTGTAATGTACCCTTTTTGAAATCTTTGAAATTCTTTAAATTTTTTGAAATCCTCATGATTTCTTTGAAATATTTGTGAAATAATTCTGAAATCTTTTGTGTTCATGTAGAATCATTAAAATGTTTGAAATCTTTGTGAAATCTTTAAAAAAAATTTGAAATCGTTTAAAATCACTGAAATTTTTTTAAATCTTTGATATCTAGTATACTGTACCCTTTTTAAAATCTTTGAAATCTTTGAATTCTTTGAAATCTTTGTGAAATCTTTTGAAATATTTGAAATATTTGTGAACTCTTTATTTAATCTTTGTTTACGAAATCTTTTGTGTTCGTTTGAAATCATTGACATTTTTTTTAAAATTTAATTCCTTGAAATCTTTTGAAATCCTTATGAATTCTTTGAAATCACTGGAATATTTGAAATCTTTTGAAATTTTTTATAGAAAAAATATGATCTCGTTTAAAATCTTTTTGAAATCTTGGAAATATTTGTAAAATCTTTCTTAAAACTTTTGTATTCGTTTGAAGTCAT